>JAPDFW010000115.1:0-182563 GCA_028826165.1 Anaeramoeba ignava
AAATTATCATTATCAGAAAATATTAGTTGGGCTGAATTTAAATTAAAAAATTCATATTGAGATAATTGAATGATATGACTTTTCATTATTTTCCAAAAATTATTAAAAATTCTGAAAGTTGGTGTTTCATTATCACTAATTTTTTTGTAAAGGTTTATGAATGTTTCTTTCATAAGCATTTGTTTATCAGGTTCAATATTATCTAATAACTCTTTCCTTTTTCTTTCATGATCTTCCTTTTCTTCAGCCATTTGAAAATATTGAAATGTATCTTGACTTAATTCAATAAGACGAGCAACTCTTTTCAAATTTAAATCAATTTCAAGTTCAATATCATTTTCATTTTCATTTCTATTTTCATTTTCATTTGAGATTTTATATTTTTCAAATGAAAAAACATCATCATCAAAAATACATTCATTTTCTTTCATATATCTCAATGAAGGAAAAAATCTCAATCCATTTTCTGAATTATAAGCTCTACTGCTTGGTATTTCGAATGAAAATTCAAATTGAGGTTGAAAATTAATAACTAATTCATTTCCATTTGTGCTAATTTTTCTTCGATTTTCAATTGATTTCCACATTAAAAATTCCCAAATAAAATCCTTGGTTTCTCTATTTGATGAAAATGGGAATTCAATATGAAAATAATATTTTTTTGTTGTTTTCTTAAAATATTCTTTTTGATAAATATCTTGAATTTTTTTGATAGTTTCTGTTTTAGTTCCATTTTTCAATGAAATGTAAAAATATTTTTTTCCCATTTCTTTTTGTTTGATAAAAATGTTTCTAATTTGATAAGTTTTCCCAAGACCTGAAATTTTTGAAGTGAATGTTTGATAATTTGAATAATTTGGATAATTGTTTTCGAATATTTCTTGTATTCCTTTTCTTTCCAAAATTTCAAGTTTTTCTTTAATTTCTCCATCTTTAAAAGCATGTATCAAATTGATGACTTGATATAAATCTCCTGAACATAATAAAACTAATGGGAATTTGGTTTTGTAGTTGATTCTTTGTATTTGTTCAATTAAAAAATTGTTGATTGATGTTTTTAGTTCTTGTGGATATAAAATTGTAAAAAGAAAATTTCTTGGATTTTTTTCCTTTTCATTTGAAAAAATATGAGAAATTGTTTGATCTGTATTATAAATTTTGTAAATTGATAGGAAATTAAGTATGTCTCTTTCTTTTGTTTTTTTTGAGCAAATTAATACATTTTCTTTTAATGGAAAATGTTCAAAATAACATAAATAAAGTGTTGTCGTGATATCATAAATTTGTTCTTCATCGTTAAATCTATAAATATATATTTTAGGATCAATTATTGTTCCTTCTCTTTTTTCTAAAATTTCGTTAAATTGATTTTTTAATTGTTCTTGTTTTTCTTGATAATTTTGAGGTTTTTTTCTTATACAAATCAACCGATTTTGAATTGAATTTTGAATTGGAAACAATTGAAGTAATTTTGATGTAAAATCAACAATATTTTCTTCATTAATTAAACTTAATTCTTTCAATTTCTCTGTTTCTAATTTGGGATTAAATAAATGTAAAAGTGGAATAATTTCTTCAATTTCTTGTTTTAAATAAAAATGATGAAGAATTGAAAAAAATTGTTCTTGTGAGAAAAAAGAAATTGATGGGTATTTTTTATAAGCTTTTTCAATTTCTTTTTCCCATTTTTCTAAATCTTTTGAAATTCATTTTTAGTTTTTTGAATTTCATTCCAATCATCATTTGGTTTGAGAATTAATTCTTTGTGGTAATTCTTTTTCGATATTTGAAATGAGCACAATTCAATAATTTATGAAATAAATGAGGAAGAGTTTCAATTATTGGGAATATTCTTTGAAATTGTAATATATAATTTTGAATATTTTCATCTTGAAATAATAAATTAGATGTTTTGGTAAGAAAACTATTTGATTGTTCAATTTCTTCTTTCCTTCTAAAATCTTGGAAAATATAATAAATTTCATATAAAGATTTAAGATCAATCGAATCATCTTCAATTTCACAAAGAAAAATTTCATTTTCATTTTCAATTTCGTTTTCAGTTTCAATTTTTTGTTTAAATTCGAAAATAAATTTGCATCCTTTTGAAAACATTTTTGTAATTCTTTCAACAGCTTGTTGTTGGATTGATTTTTTATTCATTTTCAAAGTTTGAATAAATTCATGAAAGGTTTTGTGTAAAAATGCAAAATCAAAAGCTCTTTCTTTTTGGTTTTTTTGGAAATCTCTTTCTGATTCATTAATCAAATCTAAAAATTGTTCAATATTTGTAAATTTTTTCTCATAATATAAATATTTTGTCATTCTATTTCTAAGTGAATTTAATAATTGAGCTGTGATTGAAAGTTTCGAATTTCCAGAAGAAATTGATTCAATAATTTTTTGGAATTCATCATTATTTGTTTGTTCTTTCAACCAATCAAGAATCTCTGTATCAAATTTAATAATTTTTCTTTTTTTTTTAAAAAAAAGAAATGTTCTTTTTGTCTTCTCTTTTTCATATTGTATTCCTCTTTTAGGCATTATTTCACCAATAAAATTTAAAATTTGAGTTGTTAATTTATTGGATGTTTTGAGAGTTGTTTTTAAAATATCTGATGCTTGAGACAATTTTTGTTTTTTTTGGAAAGTTGGTTGATAGAATTTTGGTTCTTCTTGAAATTCAAATTGATTACAGAAATGTTGAAATGATGAATAAGTCTCTGTATTTCGAATAATTTTTCTGTAATCTCGAATTTTATTTTGATCAATATTTATCTTTGCTGATCCAGAAAAAAAAGCTTTATTTAATTTTTTAATTTCAGATTTTAAATCTTCATCTTTTAAATCATTTGAGAAAAATTGATTTAATTCTTCAAAATTAATTGTTTTTTTTCCAATTCTATACCTTAAATCATCCCATTCTTTTTTAACTTTTGGAATAAGTTCTTCTTGAATTTCTTTTAATAAATTTTCTCTCTTTTCTTTTTTGAAAAAGTTGATTTTTTCTCTATTCCAAATTTTTAAAAAAATGTAACTTTGTTCTAATTTTTCAAAAAATTCTAAATCATTAAAATTCAAATTAAGAGGTTTGAAAATCTCGTCAATTTCAGAAAGTTTATGAAAATTTTGAATTTTATCATCTTGAACATATTTTTCTTTTTCAATTTGCGATAAAACATTTTCAATTTCTTTAATTTGATTATTTTCTTCTTTTGTAAGAAATATTGATGAAAATATTTTTAAGTAATTTTTCTTTTTTTCAAGTTCATCTTTCCTTTTTGAGACTCATCAAAAATACAATTTGAATTAAATATTTCAAAAATTTGTTTAAATGTTTTTTCATTTGTCCAAAAATCAAAGAATTCATGAATGGTAACTTTTTCTGGATTGTTTAAAAGTTGAGATTTTTCTGAAATTTGTCTTTTCCAATTCTCAAGTTCTAAATAAAATTGATTTGATTCTTGTTCAATTTTTTGATTTGTTTTTTGTAAATTATTAAACCATTTAAGGGTTTTTATCAACATTTCAAATTCTGTTTCATTTAAATTTTTAACTAAAATAAAAAAATCTTTGTTTTGATTTTCTTTTTCTTGAATTTTCAATTTGTTTTCGAAAAACTGAATTTGGAAAGGATAAACTGGGATATTAGAAATGATTTTGTAATCGTTTATAATTGAATCGATTTTGATAGCATCAAATATCTGAGCAACAAATTGGTTGATTGGTTCTTGGATTTTTGGATTTGAAAAATTGATGTTAAAAATTTTTTGTTTAGCAATTTCTTGAAGCATTTGATTTGGATTAATTTTGTGAAATTCTTGAAATTTGAAATTAGAAGAAATCAGATTTTCGAATTTTGATCTATCAAAAATGTATTTCTCTTTGTTATAATCAAGGTTTCCATTTTGTCTCATTTCTTCCACTTCTTTTTTTTTCTTTTCAAAATATTGTTCACAATTATTACTAAATGCATTCCAAACTTCAACCCATTTTTTGATTTGAGTTGTTTTGATATGAGAAATTAAAGAATAAATGGATTGCTGTCCTAAATCTTCAAATATTTTTTGTAAAATCAAATAATTATTTTGGAGATCAAAAAAGAAATGAAACTTCAATTCATTTGTGATTAGAAAATTATTGAAAATATCATTTTGAAAAGATAATTTGAAAAATGAATTGCTCGTAATATTGTCTAACATTTCGATAAAATATCTAATAAATGATTGAATTGATTCTTCATTTCCACTTTTTGGTGGAGAAATTGGAAAATAGGTTAAATTAAATTTGAGGTAAATTGGATAAAAATGCAACAAATGATATTGATCTTGATTTGATTTTTCTGATAATAATTGGTAAATTCCCTGTAAAAAAGTGGATTGTAAATATTGATCTTGTTGAGATTCTATTGTTAATATCTCAGAAAAATTTTTCAAAAAATCAACCTTTTTTTCTTGAATAAATTGAATTGGAACTAAAACTTTTTTCAAATCTTCATTTTTACAATAATTAAAATAGTAAATCATAAAAATTCTGAAAATAATGGGATAATTTATATCAGAAACTGATTGAAGTAAATTTGGATTTTCAAAAAATTGAGAAATAAATTGTAATTTATTCTTTTCATATTGATTTGATAATTTTGATATATTTGTAACAACTTTTATAATTTCTTTTAATTTGAATTGAGTAGAATGTTTCTCTTTTTCCTTATTCTTATCAAAAAAATCAAGGAAAGCTTGAAGGAAATCTTTTTGAACTTTTTGAATTGGAGATAGTAAGTCAATTTCCATTTTCTTCCATCTTTCTAGACTTCCATCAATTTTTTCGTCGTCTAATGGAATGTTAATAAAAGAATTAAACCAGAAATCAAATTTGAAAATTGAAAAAACATATTCAGAATTTGAATCTTCTTTCTTTTCTATTGTGATTAGATTTTTATCTTCAATTTTAAAATCCTTTAGTGTTTCATTAAAAAAGTAAAAAGAAAATGTTTTATCTTTGTTTTTCTTTTTGTTAAAAGAAATTCTCCATAAATTTTGAAAGTTTCCAATTTTTTCAATTTTTTTGTTCTTCATTTTTGAGTCTGAATCAACTTTAATTTTTTCAAATTCAAATTTTCCTTTTAATTTTTTATTTTTTTTCATTTCATTCATCATTTGTTCTTGTAATTTTTGTTTAATTTTTTCGAAATCTGCATAAAGAAAAACATGAACATCAAAATATTGTTTATTTCCTTGCATTTTCTTTTGCGTGTAAAAAAATTCAAAAAAAAAATGAAATTTTTTGAGAAAAAATTAAAGAAAAAGATCCAAAACAGGAAAAAAAACAGGAAAAAAAACCGGAAAAAAATTTTTGATTTAAATTTTAATTTTAATTTTAATTTTAATTTTGATTTTAATTTTAATTTTAATTTTAATTATAATTTTGATTTTAATTTTGAATTGAATTTTAATTTTAATTTTAATTTTAATTTTAATTTTAATTTTAATTTTAATTTTAATTTTAAATTTTAATTTTAATTTTAATTTTAATTTTAATTTTAATTTTAATTTTAATTTTGATCATTAAATTTATTAATTAATAAATCAAATAAATTTGGATTTGTTTGATTTAATTGAAAATAATCAATTCCTATTTCTAACTCATCAATTATTTCTTGTGTAATTTGAATTTCTTCTTTAATTTGATTTGAATAAATCCAATATTCAAATATTTGAAATGATTTATTACTTAATTCACTATAATCTGTAACTTTATTTGAAGTATCATTTATTACAGATAAAAACATTCCTCGATATAATTCACTTCTCATTATTAATATTAATTTAGGAAATTTATATTGTTTTTCTTTTCTTTCAATTATAAAATCTTTTTCATTTTCATTTAAATAAATTCTTTTCATTGTTTCTTCAATTTTTTCATTTGAATTTATAATTTCTTTAATTTCAGAATATAATTTTGGATTTATTTTTCTGTTTGAATAAATCATTTCAAATATTTGATTTGATTCTTTAATTGATTTTTTTGAAATAATTTCTTGAAGTTTTTCAAGTTCATTTTGATCTTTTAATCTATATTTTAATATTAATTTATGAGCTTCAATTATTTCTCCATTTTCGGTTTTAAATGAAATATTACAAAATTCTTTTCTTTCAAATAATTTTATCAAATCTTCTTCAAGATTGGAAAAAGAAGAAGAAGAATAATAATAATAAAGAAATGATCTGGAATCTCCACAAGAAATATGATAATTGAAAATATCTTCTTTAAATCTTAATTTAGGAAGTTCAATTTGAATTGGAGTTGATTTATTTTCTATATTTCCAGTTCCTAATTCACCAGAATAATTATCTCCAAATCCTATTAACTTATTATTGGAAGTTAAAATCAAATTATGAAAATTTCCAACAGAAAAATCAAGAATATTATCATCATCATTTTCAAATAAAGATGATTTGATTTCAGTAAATTCATAAGTATTTTCATCTTTGCCAAGTCCATTATATGTATAATCTCCACATGAATAAAATTTTCTTTTTGGATTTTCATTTTGATTTTGATTTTGATTTTCAATCAACATTATTGAATAACCATTTCCACATTGAATATCAATTATTTTACCTTTTGGAATATTTTGGATTTTGGTTAATTTTTTGATATACATTTCTTTTTTTCTTGATTCTCCTAATCCAAGTTGGCCATAATGATTATATCCACATGTAAATAATTCTTGATTTGAATTTAAAAGAAAAACATAATTTGAAGAATTTCCTGAAAATATTTTAGAAACATTTTTCATCATTAAAAATTTTTTTTTTCTTTTTTTAAGTGTTTTAGAATCAAAACCAAGTTGACCATAACGATTTGAACCAATTCCATAAACATTTTGATTTGAAGTTAATAGGTAAATTGAAGTTCTTCCAGAAACAATATCTTGAATTATTCTATCATTTGTATCTTCAATTAATGATGAAATATTGATAAATTCATTTGGATTTTTTGAATTAATATTATTTCCTTTGGCAAATACAATTCCTTCTTTTGTTAAAATAGCTTCATTTAGATAACCAACAGTTACTTTTTGAATATTTTCAATTTGGATTTTTTGAATATTTTCATTTAAATATTCTATTGCTTTTCCATTTTCAAAAAGGAAAATTGTTGAAAATTCGCCTGTTGAAATTTGTTTAATTTGTTTTTCATTTTCATTTTCATTTTCATTTTCATTTTCAAATTTAATTGGAATTGGTTTTATTATTTTATTTGATTTATTTTTTAAAAGAATTGGTTTTTGATTTGAACCAAAAAATAAAATTTCATTCATTTTTGAAAAAGAAAAAAATGAAAAAAATGATTTTTTGGAATTTTAATTTTAATTTTAATTTTTGGATTATTTTTCAAAATAAAAACAAAGGAATTCAAAACTTTTCATTTTCAATATTTATAGCTGAACAAGAACTTTTTTGAGCTTTTTCCCAATCAATATAATAATTATTTGTATCACGAAACTTCAAGACTAAATCCTGGTATTCTGACGAGTTAAAATACTGTTTCAAACGGGAAGAAATAGGGAAAACTTGTTCTTCAGAAGTCCATTCAATTATTTCTTTATTTTGATTTCTTAAGCATTTCATTGAAATTGCCCAAGACACTTTTGCTAGTCCAAATTCATCAAGATCTTTTTTTAAGTCCACAATCAATTTCAAGAAGAAAGCCTCAAAAGCAGGACTAATGAAGAGAAAAAGGGTTTTTTTATAAAGCACAGCGTTGTGGAAATGTTCTGGTGTGCATACAATCCCCTCTTTGTTCCTTTTTTTGCTCAATTTTAGAAGGAATTCTAGCACTGGTCTTGCAATGCCTAATCCAGGGAATTTTTGACCTGGCAACATAGGGCGTTCTTTGGTAAACTTGGCTTCTGGGTTTTGTAAGGTTAACCATTGAATATTTAATAAATTTGCATTTTTTGGAAAATTTTCTTGAAAAAATTTTTGACCTTCATTTAAATAATCCATTGTTTCTCCTGAATAATTTCTTGTTTGGAAATGAATATCTGTAGCTCGGCACGCTAAATAGATTAGGAAGTGATCTTTGGCTTCGTCTTTCTTGTTGAAGATGATAACTTTGTGACAATAGGGATCATCTGTTTCAATTTTAATTGTGATTTCTTCAATTCCTTTCTTTTGAATTTCTGATAAAATTCCATATTTAGAAATGTATTTTTCGATTTTTGATTTTGAATACATTCCTCTTTTTGATTTTCATTTTAATTTCAAAATTAATATTAATATTAATATTAATTTTAATATTAATTATAATTTTAATTTTGATTTTAATTTTAATTTTGATTTTAATTTTAATTTTAATTTTAATTTTGATTTTAATTTTAATTTTAATTTTAATTTTAATTTTGATTTTAATTTTTAATTTTGATTTTAATTTTATTTTAATTATAATTTTTATTTTAATTTTAATTTTAATTTTGATTATAAATAAATTGAGAATTTTATTTTAATTTTGATTTTATAAATGAATTATAATTTTGATTGTTTTTTTTTTTAATTTACAAAAATTCATCTTCTTTTTTTTTAATTTCTTTTCTTTTATTTTCTACATTTAATTCTAAAGGATCATCTTTTTCAGATAAAAAATCATCAAAAGAAACTGAATAATCTGCTTTTGCTTGAGAGAAAATCATTGAAAATAATTTCTCAAATAAACCAAAAAACCATTTTATAGATTCAGAACAAAAAGAAAGAATATCCATTTTAAAAAAAAAAATGAAAAAAAATGAAAATGAAAAAAATGAAAAAAGTTTTTTTTTTGAAATTAAAATAAAAATCGGAAAAAATTTTAATTACAATTTTTATTTCAATTTTTATATTTAAATTTAAATTGATTTCATTTCATATTTAAATGTAAATTGATTTCATTTCATATTTAAATTTAAATTGATTTCAATTTTAATATTTTAATTTTAATTTGATTTCATTTCATATTTAAATGAATTTTAATTTTAATTTTTATATTTAAATTGATTTCATTTCATATTTAAAATGAATTATAATTTTAATTTTTATATTTAAATTTAAATTGATTTCATTTCATATTCAAAATGAATTTTAATTTGTATTGAATTTTTAATTTAATTTTTAAATGTAAATTGATTTCATTTCATATTCAAATTGAATTATAATTTTAATTTTTATATTTAAATGTAAATTGATTTCATTTCATATTTAAAATGAATTTTAATTTTAATTTTTATATTTAAAATGTATTTTAATTTTAATTTTTATATTTAAATTTAAATTGATTTAATTTCATATTTAAAATGAATTTTAAATTTAATTTTTAAATTGATTTCATTTCATATTCAAAATGAATTTTAATTATAATTTTTATATTTAAATGTAATTTCATTTCATATTCAAAATGGATTTTAATTTGTATTGAATTTTTAAATTTATTTTTATATTTAAATTGATTTCATTTCATATTCAAAATCGCATCGCGAAGATAATCAAAATTCTCAAAATTTTCTGAACTTTCTGAAAAAGAATCAGAATCAGAAACTTTTGTATTTAAATTATTTTTCTGTTTTTCATCAACAGAAACAATAGGCTTTCGTTTCCAAATAATGACAGTACCAGAAGCATCACCACTCGCAAGCAAAGCTTCATCAAAAGAGAAGTCAGCAACAATTACAGGCGTTTCATGAGCTTGCAAGTTGTTAATGACAGGCTTTTGGTGCCGAGTGATGTCGAAGATATAGATCGAATGATCTTCGCTCCCAGAAACAATACATACATCTTTGCGCGTAGAAACAAGAGGACAGAAAATAGACCTGCAAGTATAAAACTGCATTTTGACTGACAGCGAATTAAAAAGTGTCAATGCTCCTGGCTTTTTGGAAGCAAAATCAACCTGAAAAATTCGGATCATATCATCAAGACAATTAGCAAGAATTACAGGATAGCCGCGCGAAACCCGAGGCGCCGAGAACTGCAGAGACGATATAGCAACCTCGTTGGGCAAAGTGTATTTGAAAGTTTTTTTGATTCTGATTTTATTTCTTCGCAGCTTAAAAGAACTAACCATTACTGCATCCTGGACTGCATTGAATGTGTTAATCCCATCGATCCTGAATGTGAACAAGACGCCCTTCGAAGTGCCTGCGAAGATGAAGGATCCACTTTTGTCAAAGCAGATAGAAGTGATACTTGATTTTTGGTTTGAGGAGATCAAGAAATAGGGTCTGATTTGGGGGTTTTTATCAGCAACGCGCGGGGAATTTTTGTTGGTTTGATTGTGCCGAGAAGATTTGCGTTGCCGATCTTTTTCAAAGATGTTTTTGACTGATCCTTTTCTTGTGGAAATGGCAGCTCTTCTGCTCGAAATGTCGAACTTCAATTCTAGATTTCCAGTACTGAAGTTGTACATCTTGAGACAGGAATCAGCAAAGCCGACAACAAAGAGATTATTGTTCAACGGGTGGAACTTTATGCAAAGACTCTCTGTTTTGTCCTGGATCGTGCGGATGCATTTCATTGTCGAAACGCTCCAACAGCGGATTGTTTTATCATAACTGGTCGTGATAATGTACTCGTTGGAATACGACCAATCAAGATCGCTGATGCCGCTGGTATGTCCTTTAAGCACACCAAGAACTCTTGGGTTCAAATAAGAGGCAACTATGCTTAAAGTGCCGTCAAGTGAGGCAAAAGCCAATAGATCGGAATTTTGATGTGCAAATTTCAAACAGGTTATTGCATCTTTGTTGTGATCAAAAAGCTGATGGATTCCGCTGAACGAGTACGCTTCTTCTGTTGTTTCTTTCTTCTCTCTCGGTTCTGCGATCAGATCCAAATTTGAATCCGTTTTTTCCGTTTTTGTTTCTTTTTCAAGTCCAAAAAAACTTAGTTTTTCAATCTCTTGATTTTGTTCTAAATACTCTTCAATTCGGTTGATCTATTTTCCATTGTTTTTTTTTCCCAATTTTTTAATCAAATAAGAAAACAATTTTATTTTTTTTCTTTAAAATTTTTTTCCAATTTTCCAAAATGAATAAAGTCCATTTTGTTTATTGATTAATTTGCATTTCTTGTTTACCTCAGTTTTTTGAGGAACATTTCTTGCGCCAAAAGGTGATTTTGATTCTTTATTTGGCGAAATTTTAGATTTTTTTTGTTTTATAATTTTTTGTTTTTTTTTCTTTTTTTCAGACAATAAAATATTTCTTAAAGAATAATATTGTTTTTTGCGGAATTCAATATCAAAATTTCCTGAAGAAAGTTTATTTAAAAGTAATTTTTTTCTTTGAGAAATATAAGAAGAAGAAAATTTATATTTTTCATTTAAAAGAAAATTAATAATTTCTTTATTTTCCATTTAAAAATTAAAATAAAAAAAAAAATAAAAAAAAATTTTTTTGCTTTTTTAATTTTAATTAAATTTAATTTAAAAAAAAAAACAATAGGTTTTTTCTTTAAATTGATCTTATTTAGTTTTTTTTCTATACTTGTAAATTAATATTAATTGGAAAAATTTTAAGAAAAAGATCTCGAGATGAAAAGTATATGTGTAAAATTATATATAAGTCTGTTAATTAAAGAAATTTTCTTTTGCGATCAATTTTGAAAAAAAAAAAATAAAAAAATAAGTAGATTTTTTTAAATATCAAATTAAATTCAAAAACTAATTCAAAAAATATCATACAAAGCATTTACAAAGTTTTTCAAAAAGTTATAAACTGATCAAATTCAATTCAAAAGGGGTTTTTTTCAAGGATCAAAAAAAAGAAAAACAAAACAAACTAAAAAGAAAGATCAAATCAAAAGAAAAAACAACATGATTGAATAAGATATTAATTTAGAATATATAATAAAAAGAAGAAATCTCAAAATTTCCAACCGTTAATTCGTTAAAATAAAAAAAAATTAAAAAAAAATTTTTTTAAACAATAATAATTTTTAAAATCCTTCTTTAATATCAAAACTGAACAGAAAAAACAGCAAGTGTTCGTTGGATTCTCATCTCAAAATTTTATATTAATATTCGACCCACGCAAATTTGTAAATCATTCTTTTATCCATTTTTTTTATTTTTTCTTTCACTTATTAAATAATTTTTTTGAAGAAAACAAATGAATAAGAAAAGCAAAACTAGTAAGAAAACCGAAACCAAAAGCAAGAAGCAAAGCAATCCTCCTGTGCAAGATCCTAATGCGCCTCCCAAAAAACCGAAAAACGGTTATTTGATTTTTGCTGCAAAAAAAAGAGAAGAACTTACAAAAGAAAACGAAAAAACAAAAATTGGTCAAATGAGTAAACAAATTGGAAAGTTGTGGAAAGCATTAGATAAAGATGAAAAACAAGTAAGAATATGATTTAAAGTTAAATTGAAGAATAACGGAAAAAATTTTAATTAAAATTAAATAAAATTTATTTTTCTCCTTTTTAAATAAAAAAAAAATATTTTTCTCCTTTTAAAATTAAAAATTAAAATTTAAAATTAAAAAAGAAATATCTTGATGAAGCTGAAGAAGATAAAAAAAGATACCAAAAAGAATACGAAAAATGGGAAAAAGAACATCCTCAACCAAAAGAAGAAAGTGAAGAAGAAAAACATTATGTTCGTAAAACAAGAAAACATCCTAAATCTCTTTTTGCTCTTCCTCCCAAAAAACCTAAGAATGCTTATTTGATTTTTGCTGATGAAGTTCGTCCTAAATTAATGGAAGAAAATAAAGGAATTAAAGTTGGAAAACTCAGTAAAAGAATCTCAAAAATGTGGAAAGGTTTATCTTCAAAAGAAGTTAAGGTAATAAATTTTATAATTTTTTTTTTGCTAATCCAAAAAAAAATAACGGAAAAAAAAAATTTTTTTACTTTTTCGAACTTTTTTTTAAATTTTTTTAATTTTTTAGAAATACAAAAAAATGGCTGAACAACAAAAAGTCGATTATGAAAAGGAACTTGAAGCTTATAACAAAAGACGTGCAAAAATGTTCTCAGAATCAGAATCAGAATCAGAATCATCTTCAGAATCCTCTTCAGATTAAATCAATTTTTTTTCCACATTTCCAAAATTCCTTATTTTTTACTTGAAGAATTATTTTTAATAATTCATTCCAATTCTTTTTCATTTTTTGGAATTCAAGAATAATTTCCTTCAAAAGAAAAATCAATTCATTTTCTTTTTTTTTTTACTTTTTTTTCATCAATTCATCATTTTTTTTTTTGATTGTTCTTTTTTTTTTGGAACAGACTTTAATTAATTGAAGGAAAAGAAAAAAACAAACAATTTTATTTTTCATTTTTTTTCATTTTCATTTTTTAAAAAAAATGATTTCAAAAAATTTATTAAATTTATTAAAAGATCCAATATTTAAAGATATTCCTCAAAATATTAATATTGAAATAATTGATGCTTTAATAGAAATTGAAAAAGGATTTGGATGGATTTTATTTATTGAGCAATTTATGGGAAAAACATTTGAAATTCCTGTTATTCAAACACAAAATTTAAAACAATTTAAAAAATCTTTTCAAATTATTTTTGAAAATTCTCAAACAAATAAAAAAATTAAAATAAGTTGGAAATATATTTGGAAACATTATTTTTTAGTTTTTAAATTAGATGATAAAAAATATAGACTTTCAAATGAAGATAATAATCGAAAATTAGAAGAAATTGGGATTAAAAATGGGACAATTTTTCATTTTGAAAAAAGATTAATTCGAAAAAGGAATAAACAAAATTTGAATCAAAATTATAATTAAAATTGAATTTAAAATTAAAATCAAAATTAAAATTCATTTATAAAATTATATTCAAAATTAAAATTATATTCAAAATTGAAATTTAAAGTTTAAATTGCTTTTATTTTAAAATTAAAATTGTTATAAAATTTCTTTGATTTCCTTTTGGATTTGCTTTCATTTTAAACTTAAAGTATTTGTTGTTGTATCATACATGCATAATTGTTGAACAAGTTGTTTGAAAATCTCTTTTTTTTCATTAGTAATTATTCCATGTTGTCTTCGATAAAGTTCAATTAAATTCTTAAAAGGAAGTTTTTTTCCATTTCCAAGTTCTTTATGAAGAAAATCAATAATTTGATTCCGCAAAATCTGTCCAAAATCACCAGGAACACTAAATTGATTCTGTTTTAAATCTCTGAGTTTCTCTTCATCTTGAACAGGATTATTGATTCTTCTTTTGCGAGAATTCGCATCTTGAGAATTTGCTTCTTTTATTTTTTGCCAGTTCAAATTTTCTGGATTTTGATTGATATTTTTTTGATTTGTATTTTGAATTCCACTGTCTTCATCTGGAGAATCTGATTCAGAATCACTTAAATCACTCGACTCTGTTTCTTCTGAACTTTCCGTTGGCTGATTTGGATTGTCAAATTTCTTGATTTGGTCTTTGAGATCTTTGCCATCCTTTGTGATCTGTTTTTTTTTATTTTTCACATTTTTTTCACCTTTTTTTCTGTCAAAAATTTCATCAGAACTTGAAAAACTTGATTCTGAAAACCCCATTTTGTCTTCCTCTCCATCATCAGAAAATTCTGCGTGCATTTTCTCTTCCATCAAGGCTTTGTGCTTCTGTTTTTTGACGTGGTCGTGAAGAATGCTATTGTAATTTGAATCTGAATCTTCATCAAAATTTTCCGACTTTTCAGGATTGTCAGATTTTGTTGCTTTTTTTGTTCCTTTTTTCGTATCTTCTTCGAAATCGTTCTCATCAAAGAAAATGTCCCTGTAAACTTCTTTGTTATCAACTAAGTTTCCCTTTTGAGATTCTAGTTCGTCTTCTTGATCATCTTCGTCTTGGTTCCGATTTCCTTTTTGGATTGGAATTGAAAATTTGGATTTTCCTTTTTTCATGAACTAAAAAGAAAAAAAAAAACAAGAAGAAGAAAAAAAAGGATGAGATCAATAAGGAAGAAAGTACGGGTTTTATATATGAAGAATAATAAAGGGGATAATATTGGAATATGTTTTTGGAACGGGAAAAAAAATGGGGGAATTTTTGTGAAAAGAGTGTTTGTGGATATAAATTACCTCATCCACTTGCTCACTGGTATAGTTTCTTGGCGGTGGATCCCGATGAAATACAAAGGAGTCAGGAATCAAAGTAAATGTGCACGAGTCTTTCTGGAAAGAAATCATTGCATACTTTCCTTTTACGGTTGGATTAATTTTTCCTGTATATAACGTTGATTCATTTTCAATTTGACATTTAATTGGAATTCCTTCTTGTCTTAATAAAAATTCTTTGTGTCTTTTCTCAGATGTTTTCATTCTTGGATTTATTGGAGTTGGTTTATGTTCTCTTGAAAATTGTATTTTTTTTTTTTCTCTTAATTTTGCTGTTTCTGGGAATTGAAAAAAATGTAATTTGGTGTTTTTGTTTGCAATTCCTTTTTTAACAACTGTTGATTTCATTATTAATATTTTTTGAAAAAGAAAAAAAATGAAAAATGAAAAATGATTTTAATTTTAATTTTAATTTTAATTTGAATTTCAATTTTAATTTTAATTTTGATTTTGATTTTTAATTTTAATTTTAATTTTAATTTTAATTTTAATTTTAATTTTAATTTTAATTTTAATTTTAATTTTAATTTTAATTTTAATTTTAATTTTGATTTTAATTTAGATTTTGATTTTGATTTTGATTTTAATTTTAATTTGAATTTTAATTTTAATTTTAAATTTAATTTTAATTTTAATTTTAATTTTAATTTTAATTTTAATTTTGATTTTGATATTAAATTTAATTTTAATTTTAATTTTAATTTTAATTTTAATTTTAATTTTAATTTTTATTTTAATTTTAATTTTAATTTTGATTTTGATTTTAATTATAATTTTAATTTTAATTTTGATTTTAATTTTAATTTTAATTTTAATTTTGATTTTAATTTTAATTTTAATTTTAATTTTAATTTTAATTTTGATTTTGATTTTAATTTTAATTTTAATTTTAATTTTAATTTTTAATTTTAATTTTAATTTTAATTTTAATTTAATTTTAATTTTAATATTAATTTTGATTATTAAATTTGTTAATTAATAAATCAAATAAATTTGGATTTGTTTGATTTAATTGAAAATAATCAATTCCTATTTGAAGTTCATCAATAATTTCTTGTGTAATTTGAATTTCTTCTTTAATTTGATTTGAATAAATCCAATATTCAAATATTTGAAATGATTTATTACTTAATTCACTATAATCTGTAACTTTATTAGATTTATCTTTTGTAACAGATAAAAACATTCCTCGATATAATTCACTTCTCATTATTAATATTAATTTAGGGAATTTATATTGTTTTTCTTTTCTTTCAATTATAAAATCTTTTTCATTTTCATTTAAATAAATTCTTTTAATTGTTTCTTCAATTTTTTCATTTGAATTTATAATTTCTTTAATTTCATAATATAATATTGGATTTATTATTCTGTTTGAATAAATCATTTCAAATATTTGATTTGATTCTTTAATTGATTTATTTGAAATAATTTCTTGAAGTTTTTCAATTTGATTTTGATTTTGATTTAATCTATATTTCAATATTAATTTATGAGCTTTGATTATTTCTCCATTTTCGGTTTTAAATGAAATATCACAAAATTCTTTTCTTCTAAATAATTTTATCAAATCTTCTTCAAGATTGGAAAAAGAAGGAGGAGAATAATAAAGAAATGAATGATAAGAACAACAAGAAAGATGATAATTAGAAATATTTTCATTAAATCTTAATTTAGGAAGTTCAATTTGAATAAGAATTGATTGTGGTTCTGTATCTTCAGTTTCTAATTGACCATCTTCATTATCTCCAAATCCAATTAATTTTGAATTAGAAGTTAAAATCAAAATATGAGCATATCCACAAGAAATTTCAAGAATATCATCATCATTTTCAAATAAAGATGATTTGATTTCAGTAAATTCATAAGTATTTTTATCTTCATCTTTTCCAAGTCCATTAAATGGATAATATCCACATGAATAAAGTTTTCTTTTTGGATTTTCATTTTCATTTTCATTTTCATTTTCAATCAACATTATTGAATGAAACCATCCACATTGAATATCAATTATTTTACCTTTTGGAATATTTTGGATTTTGGTTAATTTTTCGATTTTCCATTCTTTTCTTCTTGATTCTCCTAATCCAAGTTTACCATATTGATTATTTCCGCATCCAAATAATTCTTGATTTGAATTTAAAAGAAAAACAAAATATGAAGCATTTCCTGAAAATATTTTAGAAACATTTTTCATCATTAAAATTGGTTTTTCTGTTTCTGGAAGTGTTTTAGAATCAAAACCAAGTTGACCACATGAATTATCACCAATTCCATAAACATTTTGATTTGAAGTTAATAAATAAATTGAATTGTATCCAGAAACAATATCTTCAATTATTCTATCATTTGTATCTTCAATTAATGATGAAATATTAATAAATTCTTTTGTATTATTTGGATTAATATCATATCCTTTGGCAAATACATTTCCTTCTATTGTTAAAATAGCTTCATTTTGACCACCAACAGTTACTTTTTGAATATTTTCAATTTGGATTTTTTCAGGTTTTTGTTTTGAATCAAATAAATATTCTATTGCTTTTCCATTTTCAAAAAGGAAAATTGTTGAAAAATAACCTGTTGAAATTTGTTTAATTTGTTTTTCATTTTCATTTTCATTTTCATTTTCATTTTCAAATTGAATTGGTTTTGTTATTTCATTTGGTTCATTTTTGATAAGTTTTGGATTTTCATTTGAACCAAAAAATAAACAATCATTCATTTTTGAAAAAGAAAAAAAATGAAAAAATGAAATTTTAATTTTAATTTTGATTTCAATTTTAATTTTAATTTTAATTTTAATTTTGATTTTTAATTTTAATTTTTATTTTAATTTTAATTTTGATTTTAATTTTAATTTTAATTTTAATTTTAATTTTAATTTTAATTTTAATTTTGATTTTAATTTCAATTTTGATTTTAATTTTAATTTTAATTTTAATTTTAATTTTAATTTTAATTTTAATTTTAATTTTAATTTTAATTTTAATTTTGATTTTGATTTTTGATTTTAATTTTAATTTTAATTTTAATTTTAATTTTAATTTTAATTTTGATTTTGATTTTAATTTTAATTTTAATTTTAATTTTAATATTAATTTTGATTATTAAATTTGTTAATTAATAAATCAAATAAATTTGGATTTGTTTGATTTAATTGAAAATAATCAATTCCAGTTTCAATTTCATCAATAATTTCTTGTGTAATTTGAATTTCTTCTTTAATTTGATTTGAATAAATCCAATATTCAAATATTTGAAATGATTTATTACTTAATTCACTATAATCTGTAACTTTATTAGATTTATCTTCTGTTACAGATAAAAACATTCCTCGATATAATTCACTTCTCATTATTAATATTAATTTTGGAAATTTATATTGTTTTTTTTTTCTTTCAATAATAAAATCTTTTTCATTTTCATTTAAATAAATTCTTTTCATTGTTTCTTCAATTTTTTCATTTGAATTTATAATTTCTTTAATTTCAGAATATAATTTTGGATTTATTATTCTATTTGAATAAATCATTTCAAATATTTGATTTGATTCTTTAATTGATTTATTTGAAATAATTTCTTGAAGTTTTTCTATTTCATTTTGAATTTGATTTAATCTATATTTCAATATTAATTTATGAGCTTTGATTATTTCTCCATTTTTGGTTTTAAATGAAATATTACAAAATTCTTTTCTTCCAAATAGTTTTATCAAATCTTCTTCAAGATTAGAGAAAGAAGAAGGAGAATAATAAAGAAATGAATTATAAGAACCACAAGAAATATGATAATTAGAAATATTTTCATTAAATTTTAATTTAGGAAGTTCAATTTGAATTGGAATTAATTGATCATTTGCATCTCCAGTTCCTAATTGACCACAATAATTATATCCAAATCCTATTAATTTTGAATTAGAAGTTAAAATCAAATTATGACCATTTCCAACAGAAAAATCAAGAATATTATCATAATCATTTTCAAATAAAGATGATTTGATTTCAGTAAATTCATAAGTATTTTCATCTTCATCTTTTCCAAGACCATTATATCCATTGAAACCACATGAATAAAGTTTTCTTTTTGGATTTTCATCTTCATTTTCATTTTCAATCAACATTATTGAATGAAACCATCCACATTGAATATCAATTATTTTGCCTTTTGGAATATTTTGGATTTTGGTTAATTTTTGGATTTGTTCTTCTTCTTTTCTTGATTCTCCTAATCCAAGTTTACCTTGATCATTATTTCCGCATCCAAATAATTCTTGATTTGAATTTAAAAGAAAAACATAATTTGAAGCATTTCCTGAAAATATTTTAGAAACATTTTTCATCATTAAAATTGGTTTTTCTGTTTTTTTAAGTGTTTCAGGATCAAAACCAAGTTGACTATCATCGTTTAAACCAATTCCATAAACATTTTGATTTGAAGTTAATAAGTAAATTGAATCTCTTCCAGAAACAATATCTTCAATTATTCTATCATTTGTATCTTTAATTAATGATGAAATATTGATAAATTCATTTGTATTATTTGGATTAATATCATATCCTTTGGCAAATACATTTCCTTCTTTTGTTAAAATAGCTGCATTTGCAGAACCAACAGATACTTTTTGAATATTTTCAATTTGGATTTTTGAAGGATTTTCGTTTGAATCAAATAAATATTCTATTGCTTTTCCATTTTCAAAAAGGAAAATTGTTGCGAAATCTCCTGATGAAATTTGTTTAATTTGTTTTTTATTTTCATTTTCATTTTCATTTTCATTTTCAAATTTAAATTGAATTGGTTTTGTTATTTTATCTGTTTCATTTTTAATAAGTTTTGGATTTTCATTTTCACCAAAAAATATAATTTCGTTCATTTTTGAAAAGAAAAAAAATGAAAAAATAAATTTTAAATTTTTAATTTTAATTTTAATTTTAATTTTGATTTTAATTTTAATTTTAATTTTAATATTAATTTTAATTTGAATTTTAATTTTAATTTTAATTTTAATTTTAATTTTGATTTTAATTTTAATTTTGATTTTTATTTTGAATATTAAATTTGAATTTTAATTTTAATTTTAATTTTGATTATTAAATTTATTAATTAATAAATCAAATAAATTTGGATTTGTTTGATTTAATTGAAAATAATCAATTCCATTTTGAATTTCATTAATCATTTCTTGTGTAATTTGAATTCCTTCTTTAATTTGATTTGAATAAATCCAATATTCAAATATTTGAAATGATTTATTACTTAATTCACTATAATCTGTAACTTTATTAGATTTATCTTTTGTTACAGATAAAAACATTCCTCGATATAATTCACTTCTCATTATTAATATTAATTTAGGGAATTTATATTGTTTTTCTTTTCTTTCAATTATAAAATCTTTTTCATTTTCATTTAAATAAATTCTTTTCATTGTTTCTTCAATTTTTTCATTTGAATTTATAATTTCTTTAATTTCAGAATATAATATTGGATTTATTATTCTGTTTGAATAAATCATTTCAAATATTTGATTTGATTCTTTAATTGATTTATTTGAAATAATTTCTTGAAGTTTTTCAATTTGATTTTGAATTTGATTTAATCTATATTTTAATATTAATTTATGAGCTTCAATTATTTCTCCATTTTTGGTTTTAAATGAAATATTACAAAATTCTTTTCTTCTAAATAGTTTTATCAAATCTTCTTCAAGATTGGAAAAAGGAGAAAGAAAAGGAGAATAATAAAGAAATGATTTTTTGTATCCACAAGAAACATGATAATTAGAAATATTTTCATTAAATCTTAATTTAGAAAGTTCAATTTGAATTGGAATTAATTGAGATTTTGTATCTCCAGTTCCTAATTGACTACCTTTATTATCTCCAAATACTATTAATTTCCCTTTAGTTGTTAAAATCAAAGTATGCTGTCTTCCAACAGAAAAATCAAGAATATCATCATTTTCAAATAAAGATGATTTGAGTTCAGTAAATTCATAAGTATCTTTGTTTTTGCCAAGTCCATTAAAATAATATCTTCCACATGAATAAAGTTTTCTTTTTGAATTTTCATTTTCTTCTTCTTCTTCAATCAACATTATTGAATGAAACCATCCACATTGAATATCAATTATTTTTCCTTTTGGAATATTTTGGATTTTGGTTAATTTTTGGATTTTTTTTTCTTTTATTGATTCTCCTAATCCAAGTTGTTCATAGTAATTATATCCGCATACAAATAATTCTTGATTTGAATTTAAAAGAAAAACAGAATATGGAGCATTTCCTGAAAATATTTTAGAAACATTTTTCATCATTAAAATTGGTTTTTCTGTTTTTTTAAGTTTTTTAGGATCAAAACCAAGTTGACCATAATCATTTAAACCAATTCCATAAGCATTTTGATTTGAAGTTAATAAGTAAATTGAACTATCTCCAGAAACAACATCTTGAATTATTCTATCATTTTTATCTTCAATTAATGATGAAATATTGATAAATTCTTTTGGATTTTCAAGTAATGATGAAATATTGATAAATTTATCTGGATGTTTTGGATTAATATCATATCCTTTGGCAAATACATTTCCTTCTTTTGTTAAAATAGCTTCATTGTGTCCACCAACAGTTACTTTTTGAATATTTTCAATTTGGATTTTTGAAGGATTTTGATTTGAATATCCTAAATATTCTATTGCTTTTCCATTTTTAAAAAGGAAAATTGTTGCGAAATCTCCTGTTGAAATTTGTTTAATTTGTTTTTCATTTTCATTTTCGTTTTCATTTTCAAATTTAAATTGAATTGGTTTTGTTATTTCTTTTGGTTCATTTTTGATAAGTTTTGGATCTTCATTTGAACCAAAAAATATAATTTCATTCATTTTTAAAAAGAAAAAAAATGAAAAAAAAAAATTTGAATTTTTATTGTTTTTGTTTTTGATTTGAAGTGGCGAAAAAAAAAAAAAGCAAAAAAAAAAGCAAAAAAAAAAAATTATGGATTTTTGTTTAATTTCAATTCTATTTCTCGTCAATATTTGTTGATTCTTGAAACCGAGATTGTGTTTTTGTTTGTTTATTTTCTGGTTTTTTTGTTGTTGGATTTAATGGAGATTTTTCTGGTTTATGTGATTTCATTTTTCGAATTTCTTCAAAATTTTTTAATGGACTTCCCATTTTTTCTTTTTTAGTTTCTTTTTTAGATATGTTTTGATGTGTTGGATCTGCAAAGAAATCTGCTGAATCAAATCCAGTTGTTGGTTTCTTTTTTTTTTTTATTTTGATTTTAATTTTAATTTTAATTTTAATTTTAATTTTAATTTTGATTTTAATTATAAATTTTAATTATAATTTTAATTTTAATTTTAATTTTAATTTTAATTTTGATTTTGATTTTAATTTTGATTTTGATTTTAATTATAATTTTGATTTTAATATTAATTTTAATTTTCATTTTGATTTTGATTTTGATTTTAATTTTAATTTTAAATTTTAATTTTAATTTTAATTTTAATTTTAATTTTAATTTTTGATTTTAATTTTAATTTTGATTTTAATTATAAATTTAATTTTAATTTTAATTTTAATTTTAATTATAAATTTTAATTATAATTTTAATTTTAATTTTAATTTTAATTTTAATTTTAATTTTAATTTTAATTTTAAATTTTAATTTTAATTTTAATTTTAATTTTAATTTTAATTTTAATTTTAATTTTGATTTTAATTTTGATTTTAATTTTAATTTAAATTTTAATTTTGAATTTTAATTTTAATTTTGATTTTAATTTTAATTTTAATTATAATTTTGATTTTGATTTTTAAATTTTAATTATAATTTTGATTTTGATTTTTAATTTTAATTTTAATTTTAATTTTAATTTTTAATTTTTAATTTTAATTTTAAATTTAAATTTTAATTTTTGATTTTGATTTTGATTTTAATTTTAATTTTAAATTTTAATTTTAAATTTTAATTTTGATTTTGATTTTAATATTAATTTTAATTTTTAATTTTAATTTTAATTTTAATATTAATTTTAATTTTAATTTTAATTTTAATTTTAATTTTAATTTTAATTTTTAATTTTAATTTTAATTTTAATTTTAATTTTAATTTTAATTTTAATTTTAATTTTAATTTTAATTTTAATTTTAATTTTAATTTTAATTTTAATTTTAATTTAATTTTATAAATGAATTTTAATTTTGATTTTAATTTAAATTAGATTTGAATGTTTAATTCCGGTTTCCATTTTTAAAAGAATAAATAAATAAAAGCTCCATTTAAATTAAATATAAATTGACTTTTCAAACTTTAATTAAAAAATTTTTTTTTGCATTTTTTTCTCAATTTAAATTTTTTAACGAATTAAAACTTACTTCTTCAATTTGTTTAATTGCATATTCTTTTGCTGCTTTTGTTTTCTCTTCAATAACTTTTTCATCTGTTATGTTTTTTTTTTTTAAATCTGCTCTAATTCTCTTTAAAATTATTTCGAATTAAAAATTTTTTTTTTTGGATTAAAATTTTTTAATTGATTTTTTTTTATATAATTATTTACTTCTGCTTCATCTCTATCTCGATTTTTTTTTAATTCATCAAAACTCATTTTTTTTTTGAATATAAAAATTTTTAAAAATAAAATGAAAAAAGAAAAATGAAAAAAATGAAAAAAAAAATGTTTAAAAAAAATTTTTTCTTATTTAATCAAAAAATAAAAAGAAGAAAAAAAAACAAAACACAAATTTTTTCTCCTTTTTTAAATTAAATTAATTTAATTAAAAATTTCATTAAGATTTTCATCTATTTTTTGAATGGAAATTTTATCTAAATTTTGATCCAAATTTTCATTTTCATTTTGATTTTCATTTTCTAAAAAATTTTTTTGATTTTTCTTTTGAATTTTCAATTCGGATTGAATAAATAAAGATAATAAAGGATCTTCAGTTTGAATTTGTTCAAATTGAGATTTATTTTCATCAATATCTTCTGTTTCTTTTCCTTCAAGAAACATTTGAATTTGTAAACTTGCAAGTCTATTTTCAGCTTCAATTATATTGTAACTTAATCTGTCAAGAATATAATTTAATTTCTTTAATTTTGATTGTGAATTAAGTGCTGTTATCCATTCAAGTTGTTTTTCACTTGAATTTGTTTGGAAGAAAAATATTTTTTTCTCTGTAATTATTTGAAATTCTGTATTATTTGGTGTATTTTTCACCTATATTTTATTTTGATTTTAATTTTGATTTTGATTTTAATTTTAAATTTGATTTTAATTTTAAATTAGAATTAGAATTAGAATTAGAATTAGAATTAAAATTAGAATTAGAATTAGAATTAGAATTAGAATTAAAATTAAAATTAGAATTAAAATTAGAATTAGAATTAGAATTAGAATTAGAATTAGAATTAGAATTAAAATTGGAATTAGAATTAAAATTAGAATTAGAATTAGAATTAGAATTGGAATTAGAATTAGAATTAGAATTAGAATTAAAATTAGAATTAGAATTAGAATTAGAATTAGAATTAAAATTAAAATTATAATTAGAATTAGAATTAGAATTAGAATTAGAATTAGAATTAAAATTGGAATTAGAATTAGAATTAAAATTAAAATTATAATTAGAATTAGAATTATAATTACAATTATAATTAAAATTGGAATTAGAATTAGAATTATAATTACAATTATAATTAAAATTGGAATTAGAATTAGAATTAGAATTAGAATTAGAATTAGAATTAAAATTAGAATTAGAATTAGAATTAGAATCAAAATTAGAATTAGAATTAGAATCAAAATTAGAATTAGAATTAAAATTAGAATTAGAATTAGAATTAGAATTAGAATCAAAATTAAAAATTAGAATCAAAATTAGAATTAGAATCAAATTAGAATCAAAAAATTGAATTAGAATTCAAAAATTAGAATTAGAATTAGAATTGAATCAAAATTAGAATCAAAATTAGAATTAGAATTAAAATTAGAATTAGAAATTAAATTAGAATTAGAATCAAAATTAGAATTAGAATTAAAAAGTAGAATTACAGAATTGAATTAGAATTAGAATTTAGAATTAGAATTTAAAATTAGAATTAGAATTAGAATTAGAATTTAGAAAATTGAATTTAGAATTAAAATTAGAATTAGAATTAGAATTAGAATTAGAATTAGAATTAGAATTAGAATTAGAATTAGAATTAGAATTAGAATTAGAATTAGAATTAGAATTAGAATTAGAATTAAAATTAGAATTAGAATTATAATTAGAATTAGAATTAGAATTAGAATTAGAATTAGAATTAGAATTAGAATTAGAATTAGAATTAGAATTAGAATTAGAATTGTGAATTAGAATTAGAATTAGAATTTAGAATTAGAATTAGAATTAGAATTCAAAATTAGAATTAAAATTAAAATTAAAAAAATTAGGAATTAGAATTAGAATTGAATAGAAATTAAATTAAAATCAAAATTAGTAAATAAGAATTAGAATTAGAATTAGAAATTAAATTAAATTAGAATTAGAATTAGAATTAGAATCAAAATAGAAATTAGTAGAATTAAAATTTAGAATTAGAATTAGAATTAGAATTAAAATTAGAATTGTGAATTTAAAATTGGGAATTAGAATTAGAATTAGAATTAAAATTAGAATTTAGAATTAGAATTAGAATTAAAAATTAGAATTAGAATTAGAATTAGAATCAGAATTAGAAATTAGAATTAGAATTATGGGAAATTGAAATTAGAAATTAGAAGTAGAATTAGAATTAAATTAGAATTAGAATTAGAATAGAATTAGAATTAGAATTAGAATTCAGAATTCAAATATAAATAGAATTAGAATTAGAATTAGAATTAAAATTAAAATTAAAATTAAAATTAGAATTAAAATTAGAATTAGAATTAGAATTAAAAATTAGAATAAAATTAGAATTAGAATTAAAATAGAATTGAGTAGAATTAGGAATTAGAATTAGAATTAGAATTCAGAATCAGAAATTCAGAATTAGAATTAGAATTAGAATTGAAATTGAATTAGAATTAGAATTAGAAATTAGAATTGGGAAATAGAATATAATTAGAATAGGAATTAGTGAGTATCAGAATTAGAATTATATTAAAGTAGAATTATAATTAAATAGAATTAGGAATTAGAATTAGAATTAGAATTAGAATTATAATTAGAATTAGAATTATAATTAGAATTAGAATTAGAATTAGAATTAGAATTGTGAATTATAATTAGAATTGAAATTATAATTTCATGAATTGTAGAATTGTAGAATTGTAGAATAGAATTAAATTAGAATTTAGAATTAGAATTAGGAATTAGAATTTATAATTATAATTAGAATTGAAATTGAATTCAGAATTAGAATTATAATTAGGAATTAGAATTAGAATTAGAAATTAGAATTAAAAATCAAAAATTCAGAATTAGAATTCAAAATTCAAAATTAGAATTAGAATTAAAATTAGAATTAGAATTAAAATTAGAATTAGAATTAAATTACAATTAGAATTAGAATTAGAATTACAAATTAGAATTAGAATTGTAGAATTAGAATTAGAATTAGAATTAAATTAGAATTAGAATTAGGGAATTCAGAAATTAGAATTAAAATTAAAATTGGAATTTAGATTTAAAATTAGAAATTAAAAATTGAAAATTAGAATTAGAATTAGAATTAAAATTAGAATTAGAATTACAATTACAATTAGAATTAGAATTACAATTAGAATTAGAATTAGAATTAGAATTAGAATTAGAATTAGAATTAGAATTAGAATTAGAATTATAATTAGAATTAGAATTAGAATTAGAATTAGAATTAGAATTAGAATTAGAATTAAAATTAGAATTAGAATTAGAATTAGAATTAAAATTAGAATTAGAATTAGAATTAGAATTAGAAATTGGGAAATGAATAATATTTTTCATTACTTTAATTTGAGATTGAGAAAGAGAAATTGAACCAAGAGGTTTTGTTGTAGTTTCATTTTTATAAAAATAAAGAACACCTTCTTCAAGAACAAAAAAATGTTGGTTTTTATAAGAATTTGATTGTTTTTTTTTCATTAACATCCAACCAGATTTTAAAGTTTCCATTTTATTTATTAATTAATTTAAAAAAAAAAATGAAAAAAAAATGAAAAAAAAAAATGAAAAAATCAAAATTTCATTTTTTTATTTTCTTTCTTTTTAATAAAATGAATAATTCTTTCTTTATTTTTCTTTCAATTATTCTTTTCTCTTCTTTTTTATTACAATTTGTTAGTTCTTGTAATTGTAATGAATTTAATGATGAAAATTTTCAAATTATCAAAAAACACATTGAAAAAAATAAATCAAAATTTAACGGTTGTTCTGAAATTTGTTCAAGTTTATCAAATCAATCATTAAATCGAATTTGTGAATTATTTTGCAATCAATATGGAAAAGAAAAATTTATGGAAGCAATTAAGTAACAAGAAATAATTTTATTAAAATTTTTTTATTTTTAATTTTTTATTTAATTTTTTATTTAATTTTTAATTTAATTTTTAATTTTTAATTTAATTTAGGTCTTATCAAAAACATTGTTCCAAAAATTAATTTCGTTTTCTTTTTACTTTCTTTCTTTTCATTTTTACTTTCTTTTTTTTTTTTAATCCAAATTTTCCATTTTTTTTTTTTTGCTTTTTTTTGATTAATAAAATTTAAAACAAAAACGAAAACAAAAAAAAACAAAAGATTTATTGATATTCTTTCTTATTTTATTATTATTGATACTGTTTCTTTATTTCTTTTCATTTTTACTTTCTTCTTTTTTTTTTAATCCAAATTTTTCATTTTTTTTTTGCTTTTTTTTTGATTAATAAAATTTAAAACAAAAACAAAAACAAAAACAAAAACAAACAGAAAAGATTTATTGATATTCTTTCTTATTTTATTATTATTGATACTGTTTCTTTATTTCTTTTCATTTTTACTTTCTTTTATTATTATTATTGTTATTATTTCTTTTTTTTTTGATTTTTTTTTGATCAATAAAACTAACCCCTTTGAATAAGAAAAAATAAATAAAAAAAATAAATTTAAATTTAATTTTGAATTGAAAAAGAATTTAAAAAGAATTGATGAATCATTTCCTTTTTTTTTTTTGATTTATTAATAAACAATTTATTTGTTTTTATTTTTGGATCTTATTTTTTTATTTTTTTATTTTTTGTTTTTTTAACAGGTGGAAAAATTATAAATAAAATTTTTAATTTAAAAAACTAAAAGCAAATGAAAAAAAAAGAAAATAATCTTTTATTTTTTAATTTAAAAAGAAACGATCATTTTACATTTTTATTATTTTTCTTTTTTCTTTTTTCATTTTTCATTTTCCAAAAAATAATTTTTATTTTTATTTGTTATTCTTTTATTTCAAATATTTTTTTCTTTTTTTATCTAAATTTGATGAAACACTTATTATTTTTTTCTTTGTTTATTGTGACTGTTTTTGCAAGTTGTTCGTAAGTTAATTTAATTCAAAAATCAATTTAAAAATTAAAAATATAAATTTAAAAATTTAAATAGTGATTATACTAGTTGTCAAAGTTGCCTCAATGATTCAAGTTGTTTTTGGTGTAAAACTGGTGAACATGGAAATGGAAATTTTTGTGATGATTTAGGGTATTTTTTATTTTTTATTTATTTAAAAAAATTGATGAAATAAATTTTTTATTTTTTTTATTTATTTTTTAATTAATTTTTAAAAGAAATCATGATTGTGAAGACAGTTATACTAATAAACAACAATGCCCAACAAATTCAACAGATTCATCAATTATTAAACTTGAAGAAGTAAAAATTGAGAAAAATTTTTTCGAACTTGGAAAAATTTTATTTATAATTTATTAATTTTTTAAAAATTTAATATTAAATAGTGGTCATTAGGATTATTAGTTGGATTTCTTTTACTTATTTCCTTTTCTTGTTGTTGCTTTTGTAGAAGAGCAAGAAATTTGGTAAATTTAAATTTCCAAAAAGAAAAAAATTAAGAACTAAAAAAATATTTTGTTTAAAAAATAAAAGGGAAAACCTTCACCAAAAAAAGAAGAACCTGAAGTTTCTTTAAAATTAGCAAAAGAAACAGAATATGAATTAGAAAAACAACCAGTTACTGATTCTCAATTTTCTGAAAATCCTTATAATATTCCATTTGATCCAAATTATCAACAACCAACTTATCAACCAACATATCAACCAACATATTCAGGTAAAAAAAACTAAATCAAAATGATTCCAAATAAAATTTTTAAATTTTTAATATTAAATTTTAAATTAAAAAAAAAGCTCCTCCTCCTGATCCAAATTATGAACAACAACAATTTCAACAACAACAATTTCAACAACAACAATTTCAACAACAAGACATCAGTAAACTTTTCATTTTCATTTTCATTTTCAAATTCAAAATTCTTAAATTAAATTTTTTTTTGACTAAAATTTGACACAAAAAAAAATTTTTTTTCTTCTTCTTTTTTTTTTTTAAATAGATTATGGAAATCAAAAATTAATTTCTAATCAACAAGATTCAGAAGATCATTACTGAAAAGTTTATTAAATTCATTTTTCTTTCTTTTTTTTTTTAAACAAACAAAAGAAAATTTTTTGTTTTGTTTTTGATTAAATTGCATTTTAAAAAAAAAATTTTTTCATTTTTTCATTTTTTCATTTTTTCATTTTTTAAAAATTATAATTATAATTATAATTATTAAATGGAAACAAATCAAAGTGAATTAAAAATTACAATCCAAATTTTAAATGAAATTATTCCTTTTATAAAGGGAAAAAATAATAAAACAAAAAAGAAAATTGAAAAACAAACAAATACAAAAGTATTAAAATCAAAATCAAAATCAAAATCAAAATCAAAATTAAAATCAAAATCAAAATCAAAATCATTTCCTTTCTCATGTTAAATAGATTAATATAAATTCTCAACCAGAATATCAAAGTTTAATTGAAATTATTGGAAATAATTCAAATAATATTGAAATTGCAAAATCACAAATTGAAAAAATTATTCAAAATTCAAAAAATCATTTAAGAGCAACTCATTTCATTTCAATTCCTTTAAATAATTCAACAATTATATCAAACATGCAAAATTTAGAACAAAAAATCCAATCAATATATCAAGAAAATGAAAATACAGAATGTAATTTTAGTCCAACTTTCCTTCAAAAACCAGAAAAACTACATTTAAGTTTATTACTTTTCAGAATTGTTTACAAAGAAGATCTTGAAAAAATGAAAGAAATTTTTAAAAAAATCAATCTGGAAAATTTGCAATTAAAAAACACTAAAATTTCAATTGAAAAATTGGGATATTTTTCTAATTCAGAAAATTTAAACAAAACAAGAATTGTTTTTGCAAAATTTGCAAAAGAATCTAATCCTAATTCATATGAAAAAATTGTTCAACTTCATAATATTTTGGCTTCAACATTTAAAGAACAAGGATTTTCATTTGATCAATCTCAATTTAATCCACATGCATCAATCATATATCCAAGATATGATTCAAAATCAAAAATTTCAACTTTTGATTCAAATCCAATTTTTATTCAAGATGAACTTAGAAATTTTCAATTTGGAGAAATGTTTTTAGAAGAAATTCATTTATCTTCTCGTTTTGGAATTAATCCTGTCAATGGATATTATCATTCTGAAGAGATATTAAAATTATAAAAAGAATTAAAAAAAAAGAAAGGAATTTTGAAAATTTTGATATTTTTTTTAAATGAAATAAGTTTCAAGTTCTTCAATTTTCCATGAAGAATAAGATCCAGCTAAATAACTTTTAGCTTCATTTGTTTTAAATTCAATTCCTTTAGGTAAATTGTAACTATATCCAAAATTTGTATATCCACTTCTTAAATCAGAATTTAATCGAATATCACTTCCTCCAAAACTTGGTCCATTTTTTAAAAAATAATAAAGAGAATTTTGTTCTTGATCTTTTTTAATCATAAATTTTTGAGCTAATTCATTTCTTGCATTTCTTATTGAAAAAATAAATGATTTTGAATCTCTAATATAACCATTTTGATAATCAATATCTTCTTCTCTCCATTTTGATTTATCAGTTGTAAACCCAACTTCTGTAAATCCTCCAAAAATAAAACCATTTGTTGTTTTCATAATAACTAATGTTTTTCCTTTGTTATCACAAATTGAATGCCATTTTTGTGAATCAAATCCTTCTTTTTTTGTTGAATATCCTTTTTTCATTTTGGAAAAGAATTTATCATCATTTATCCATTTTCTTAATTTACTAAAATCTTCTTTTTCTTGAATTATAATTGAATCAAATTTGAATGCATTTCTTGTTTGGAAAATTAATTGATTTTGATTTTGATTTTGGTTTTGATTTTGGAATTGAATTAATTGTTCTGAAATTTGTTTTGGAATTAAATCTTCTTTCAAAATATCTTCAAGTTCTTGTTTTGAGAAATCAATAAATCTTATTTTTTCAATAACATTTGAAATTTGATTTTGTATTTGTTCTTTTTCTTCTTTTTCAAGTTCTTTTTCTTGATTAATATCTAATTTATGTTTTCCCCATTTTATTATTGATTGAAAAAGTTCAAATTCATTTATTAAAATTTCATCATTTAATAATATTGAATTTAAATGATTTTCTTCAAGTTCAAGAAAAAAAGAAGTTTTAATAAATTTATTAAAATTTTCTAAAATAAATTTATAAGAAGAATCCATTAATTGATTAAAGTTCATTGATTCAGATAATTTAAGAACATCAACAATAATTTCAATTTGTAAATTATTTTTAATAAAATTTAAACAAATTTCAATTAATTCATCAATTAAATATTTTGATGAAAAAATTAAAATTTGAATAACATTTTCTAAATTAATTTCAATTTTTCCTGAATAAAAATAATTTAAAATTGAAGATAGAATTGAACTTGAAACATCTTTTAGAATTAATTTATTTTCTTGATATTCTTTCATTTTTGAATTAAAAAGAGATTTAAAATATTCACTTCTTGAAGAAAGAATTGATTTATGAGTTTTAATTGAAGTTTGATTTTGTTCACAAATTATTTCAAAATCAAAATAACTTTCATTTTGATTTTGATTTTGATTTTGAAATAAATTTTTTAAATCATTTGAAAGTTTTTCTAAATTTGAATAATTTTCCATTTTGTTTATTTGAAAATTTTGAAAAGAAAAAAATGAAAATTTTAATTTTAAATTTAATTTTATCACCAATATTTTCTAATTTGAGGAATATGATTAGGACAATTGCAAAAAAATAATGGATAAAATCCTCCATTTCCTCCATTTTCAGAAGCAATAAATGATTTTAAATTCTTTAATTTTTTCAAACAAATTCCAGAAACTTCATAACTAGAATAATCAGAAATACCTAAACTAATATTTTTAATATAATTAGAATAAAGTTTATCAAAAAAAAAGTAATTTCCTCCATAAATATCACATTCAACAGTTGCTTGGCAATCTAAATGGATTAAATTTTGAAGAAATGTTGGATCATTAGTTGATTCTAAATGTTTGAATAAACCTCCAATTCTCATTTCATTTAAATATAATTCTTGAACATTTTTCCAAAGAGGAAGTGAAAAAATACATTTTTCATTTTCTTTATAAGATTTAGAACAATTACATTCAGTTAATATTAGAATATTGGGAAATGATAAAAGGAAAAGTTTTTGAATATTTTGATTTAAAGCTAATTCATAAATTCCTTCATTTGTAATATTTGTGATTTGATTAGAATAATCCCCTCCTCCAAGTTTTAAAACTGTTAGATTTGGTAAATATTGATTGATATGTTTAATGGTTTCATTTCCAACTCTTGTTGATTGAATATTCAAATAATCTAATTGAATTAAATTTGGAATTATTTTGCATAAACTTTCATCTGATACAAATGTATTTGATAAATCTAATGATCGAAGAAGTGTTAATCTTGATATTCCTTTTGATTCTTTTTCAAGTTCAAGTAAAATATCATCAGCTATCCATTTATTTCCTGATAAATCAAGTGATAAAAGTTGTGAAGAAAAATTTGGAATCCAATCTCTTGCAATTTCAAAATCAACAAGATCATCAAAAGGTTCAATTTTCAAATAAGCTAATTGATTCAATACTTTTAATAATGATCCAAATTTATTATCTAAAAGATATCCATTTTCATCTGGTTTATCAAATGTTCTAGTTGAATAATTTATAAGTTGCATTTCTGAAATTGAAAGAATTTTAAGATTAACAAGTTTTTCAAAAGCTGAAATCATTTTAGATCTTTTTACTTTGCGAACTTCATTGTAAATAGAAACCAAACCATTATTATGATATTCACCATCAATTATTTTTGATGCTCCAGAAATTTTAATTTTCAAATTAATTATTGAAGAAGGAATCATTTCAACAATTGATGTTGTTACTCCATCATTTCCTAAAATAAGAGTTTGTAATTGATCTAATTGAGGTAAAAATTCTTGGAAAATTTCTTCTTGATAATTTTCTCCAGAATTATCATTATATATATAATCTCTATTTGGATTATTTTTTCCAAGACATCCACTAATATCCAAATAAATCAAATTTTTCAAATATTTCAAGTTTATAAGTGCATCTTCTGATAATTGGTGGTAAATTAATGGTTCGTGACGATATGTTGAACTATAATCAGTTAAACATGCTTTGCAATCAATTTCATGTTTTAGAATTGGTTTTCCATTCCAAACTCCAAGAATCAAAACTTCTAAATTCTTTTGAATCATTTCATTTTCACAAATAATTTTCAAACTTTCATTAGTTAATCCCAAACATCCTGTAAAATTTAATTCAAATAAATTATCAAAATGAATTAATTTCGAAACAGTATTTTCATTTATCCAAAAATTTCCTTTAAAATCTAAAAGTTCAAATTGTTTGAAATTTGAAATATTTGAAGAAGTAATTGTTCCATTTAAATTCATTTCATCAAAAATATCTTCTAAAATATTCAAAGGTAAGTTTTTTACTAATTCATTTTCAAACACAAATGAAGTATTTTCAATAACTTTTCTTGATATTTCTTCTAAACTTTTAATTTTGGTTTGATTTTCTTTTTTTTCTTCTTTTTCTTTTTCAATTAAAAAATTTGATAATTTATATTGAAATTCTTTTAGTTTTTGTTTATTAATAAAATCAAAAGATCCAAAATTGATAATCTCAGTTGAAATATCTTCTAAAAACTTTACAGCTGCTTCAATAAGATTTGAATTCCATAATTTTGGATAACAAGAACTTGTATTTAAAAAACCAAGAAAATTTGGGATTTCTTGTGAATTTTTTCTTTCATCACGAAATTGACCAGAAACTTCTTTATATTGAATATCAAACCATTCTTTCATTAAATAATTTTGAATAAAAGGAATAAGAACAAAATTTGTAATTCTATGAAGAAATCTAATTTAATTTTAAAATGAATTTTTAATTTCAATTTCAAAATGAATTTTAATTTTAATTTAATTTTAATTTTAATTTCAAAATGAATTTTAATTTCAAAATGAATTTTAATTTTAATTTTAATTTTAATTTTAATTTTAATTTTAATTTCAAAATGAATTTTAATTTCAAAATGAATTTTAATTTCAAAATGAATTTTAATTTTAATTTTAATTTTAATTTTAATTTCAAAATGAATTTTAATTTTAATTTTAATTTTTAATTTTAATTTTAATTTTAATTTCAAAATGAATTTCAATTTCAAATGAATTTTCAAAATGAATTTCAATTTCAATTTGGATTTCAATTTTAATTTCAAAATGAATTTTAATTTGGATTTCAATTTTAAAATGAATTTTCAAAATGAATTTTAATTTTAATTTTAATTTCAAAATGAATTTTAATTTCAAAATGAATTTTCAAAATGAATTTTAATTTTAATTTTAATTTCAAAATGAATTTTCAAAATGAATTTTAATTTCAAAATGAATTTTAATTTTAATTTCAAAATGAATTTTAATTTTAATTTCAAAATGAATTTTAATTTTAATTTTAATTTTAATTTTAATTTCAAAATGAATTTTAATTTCAAAATGAATTTTAATTTCAAAATGAATTTTAATTTCAAAATGAATTTTAATTTTAATTTCAAAATGAATTTTAATTTTAATTTCAAAATGAATTTTAATTTTAATTTTAATTTTAATTTTAATTTCAAAATGAATTTTAATTTCAAAATGAATTTTCAAAATGAATTTTAATTTCAAAATGAATTTTCAAAATGAATTTTAATTTGGATTTCAATTTTAATTTTAATTTTAATTTTAAAATGAAATCTAATTTAATTTTAAAATGAATTTTCAAAATGAATTTTAATTTGGATTTTAATTTTAATTTTAATTTTAAAATGAATTTTAATTTTAATTTTCAAAATGAATTTTAAATTTTGTTTACCTTTGAATTGCAACTTGAAGATGTTTACTTTTCTGTTTTGATTTTTTATTAATTTTATTATTATTATTCTTATTATTCTTATTTTCTTCTTCTTCTTTAGGTTTAAATAATGAATCAATTTTAATAATTAATTCTTTATATTTTGGTTTTAATAATTTTTCATATTCAAATTTTTGATAAATTAATTTTGATTTTTTTTCAAGTGTTTCTTGTAAAATTTTATAATTTTCTGATTTTGGAAAATTTGGTTGAATTTGTTTTTTAAAATTAAGAGACATTTCTTTTTAATTTTTTTTGAAATAAAAAAAATGAAAAAAAAATGAAAAAAAAAATTTTTTTTATTTTTAAAAAAAAAATGGAAATTAATTCTTTTTCAAATTTAAATTTAAATCAAGAAAAATTTAAAACAATAATTATTGATAATGGATCTTATTTAACAAAAGCAGGTTTTTCAAGAGAAAATAAACCAAAAATAATATTTGAAACAATAATAGGAAAAATAAGATCTAGAAATGTTTGGATTGGAATAAATTTTAAAAATTCTTATATTGGAGAAGAAGCAAAAAAAATGAAAGAAATATTATGGATTGAAAACCCAATTCAAAATGGAATAATAACTAATTGGGATAATATTGAAAAAATATGGAATCATACTTTTTATAATCAATTAAAAATTGTTCCTCAAGAATATCCTGTTTTATTAACTGAACCTCCATTAAATCCAAAATTAAACAGAGAAAAAACAATTCAAATTATGTTTGAAACATTTAATATTCCTGCTTTTTATCTTGCAAATCAATCAGTTTTATCACTTTATCAATCAGGAATAAAAAGTGGAATTGTTGTTGAAATTGGAGATGGTTTTTCAAGTGTTGTTCCTATTTATGAAATGTTTACTTTAAATCATTCAATTATAAAACAAAATTTAGCAGGAAAAGATTTAACTGAATATTTAGAGAATATCTTGAATGAAAAAGGAAATCATTTATTTACAAGTGGGGAAAATGATTTGATTAATGATATCAAAGAAAAACTTTGTTATGTTGCTTATGATTTTGATGAAGAAATCGAATTTTCAAAACAATCAATTTCTTCAATTCAAAAAAATTATGAATTGTCTCAAAAAAAAATTATTCAAATTTCAAATGAAAGATTTAAATGTTGTGAAGTTTTATTTAATCCATATTTGATTAAAAGAGAAGAAAAAGGAATTCATCAAATGATTTATGATTCAATTATGAAATGTAATGATGAAATGAAAAAATATCTTTATCAAAATATTATTTTATCAGGAGGTTCAACAATGATTTCTGGAATTGAATATAGAATTCAAAAAGAAATTTATAAATTATTTGATTTTGATTTTGATATTGATATTAAAATTATTTCTTCTCCTGAAAGAAAATATTCTTCTTGAATTGGAGGATCTATTTTATCTTCTTTTTCAAATTTTAAAGATATTTGGATTTCAAAAGAAGAATATAATGAATTTGGTTCTAATATTATTAATAGAAAATGTTTTTGAAAATTTGAAAAACAGTTTTAATTTTAATTTTAATTTTAAATTTAATTTAAATTTAATTTTAAATTGAATTTTAATTTTAATTTTGATTTTGATTTTGATTTTGATTTTAAATTTAATTTTAATTTTAATTTTAATTTTAATTTTAATTTTAATTTTAATTTTGATTTTGATTTTAATTTTAATTTTAATTTTAATTTTAATTTTAATTTTAATTTTGATTTTAATTTCAATTTTAATTTTAATTTTAATTTTAATTTTAATTTTAATTTTAATTTTAATTTTAATTTTAATTTTAATTTTAATTTTAATTTTAATTTTAATTTTAATTTTAATTTTAATTTTGATTTTAAATTTTAATTTTAATTTTAATTTTAAATTTGATTATTAAATTTCTTAATTAATAAATCAAATAAATTTGGATTTGTTTGATTTAATTGAAAATAATCAATTCCCCTATCAAGTTCATTAATTATTTCTTGTGTAATTTGAATTTCATTTTTAATTTGATTTGAATAAATCCAATATTCAAATATTTGAAATGAATTATTACTTAATTCACTATAATCTGTAACTTTATTTGATTTATCTTCAGTTACAGATAAAAACATTCCTCGATATAATTCACTTCTCATTATTAATATTAATTTTGGAAATTTATATTGTTTTTCTTTTCTTTCAATTATAAAATCTTTTTCATTTTCATTTAAATAAATTCTTTTAATTGTTTCTTCAATTTTTCATTTGAATTTATAATTTCTTTAATTTCAGAATATAATTTTGGATTTATTTTGGAATTGTTTGAATAAATCATTTCAAATATTTGATTTGATTCTTTAATTGATTTTTTTGAAATAATTTCTTGAAGTTTTTCAATTTGATTTTGATTTTGATTTAATCTATATTTCAATATTAATTTATGAGCTTCAATTATTTCTCCATTTTCGGTTTTAAATGAAATATCACAAAATTCTTTTCTTCTAAATAATTTTATCAAATCTTCTTCAATATTGGAAAAAGAAGAAAGAAAAGGAGAATAATAAAGAAATGAATTATTAAATCCACAAGAAACATGATAATTGAAAATTTCTTCATTAAATCTTAATTTAGGAAGTTCAATTTGAATTGGAATTGATTGATATTTTGTATCTCCAGTTCCTAATTGACCATAATCATTTTTTCCAAATACTATCAATTTTGATTTGGAAGTTAAAATCAAATTATGAGATTCACCAACAGAAAAATCAAGAATATTATCATCATTCCCAAATAAAGATGATTTGATTTCAGTAAATTCATAAGTTTTTTGATATTTGCCAAGTCCATTATATTGAGAATATCCACATGAATAAAGTTTTCTTTTTGGATTTTGATTTTCATTTTCATTTTCAATCAACATTATTGAATGATTAAATCCGCATTGAATATCAATTATTTTACCTTTTGGAATATTTTGGATTTTGGTTAATTTTTGGATTTTTGTTTCTTTGGTTTCTAATCCAAGTCTACCATATCTATTAAATCCGCATCCAAATAATTCTTGATTTGAATTTAAAAGAAAATAGATGTTGAAAATCCTGAAAATATTTTAGAAACATTTTTCATCATTAAAATTGGTTTTTGTGTTTTTTTAAGTGTTTCAGAATCAAAACCAAGTTGATTAGAAAGATTTGAACCAATTCCATAAACATTTTGATTTGAAGTTAATAAATAAATTGAACTATATCCAGCAACAACATCTTTAATTATTCTATCATTTGTATCTTCAATTAATGATGAAATATTGATAAATTCATTTGAATTATCTGGATTAATATTTCTTCCTTTTGCAAATACATTTCCTTCTATTGTTAAAATAGCTTCATTTCGATAACCAACAGTTACTTTTTGAATATTTTCAATTTGGATTTCTGAAGGATTTTGTTTTGAATCTTTTAAATATTTTATTGCTTTTCCATTTTCAAAAAGGAAAATTGTTGAAAATACTCCTGATGAAATTTGTTTAATTTCATTTTCATTTTCATTTTCATTTTCATTTTCATTTTCATTTTCATTTTCAAATTTAAATTGAATTGGTTTTGTTATTTCATATGGTTCATTTTTGATAAGTTTTGGTAATTTATTTGAACCAAAAAATAAACAATCATTCATTTTTAGAAAAGAAAAAAAATGAAAAAATGATTTTAATTTAATTTCGATTTTAATTTAAATTTTAATTTTAATTTTAATTTTAATTTTAATTTTGATTTTGATTTTAATTTTGATTTTAATTTTAATTTTAATTTTAATTTTAATTTTAATTTTAATTTTAATTTTAATTTTAATTTTGATTTTAATTTTGATTTTAATTTTGATTTTAATTTTAAATTTAATTTTAATTTTAATTTTAATTTTAATTTTAATTTTGAATTTTAATTTGATTTTAATTTTTAATTTTAATTTTAATTTTGATTTTAATTTTGATTTTAATTTTAATTTTGATTTTAATTTTGATTTTTGATTTTAATTTTAATTTTAATTTTAATTTTGATTTTGATTTTTAATTTTAATTTTAATTTTAATTTTAATTTTTTAATTTTAATTTTAATTTTAATTTTGATTTTAATTTTAATTTTGATTTTAATTTTAATTTTTAATTTTGATTTTGATTTTTAATTTTGATTTTAATTTTAATTTTAATTTTAATTTTAATTTTAAATTTTAATTTTAATTTTTAATTTTAATTTTAATTTTAATTTTGATTTTAATTTTGATTTTAATTTTAATTTTGATTTTAATTTTAAATTTAATTTTAATTTTTATTTTAATTTTAAAATCTTTTTCAGTGATAACGAGAAAAATTTTAATTTTAATTTTAATTTTAATTTTAATGAAAAATTGATTTTAATTTAAATTTTAAATTTAATTTTAAATTTTGTGAAACCCAAAAGTTGGGAAAATTTTGAGGAAAGAAAAAGAAAAAGCAAAAAATTTTGAAAAAGAAGAAATTTTAATTTTAAATTAGGGAAAATTTTCTCAATTTTTAAGAAATTTAATTTTAGTTTAATTTTTGATTCCACAAAGAAATTTTAATTTTGATTTTGAGTTTTTTAGATTTTGAAAAAATTTTAATTTTATTTTAATTTTTGAATTTTCATTAATTTTAATTTTAAATTTTAATTTTAATTTTAATTTTAATTTTAATTTTAATTTTAATTTTGATTTTTGATTTTAATTTTGATTTTAATTTTAATTTTAATTTTGATTTTAAATTTTGATTTTAATTTTAATTTTGATTTTAATTTTGATTTTGATTTTAATTTGATTTTTAATTTTGATTTTGAATTTTGATTTTAATTTTGATTTTGATTTTAATTTTGATTTTTAATTTTGATTTTTAATTTTGATTTTTGATTTTGATTATTAAATTTCTTAATTAATAAATCAAATAAATTTGGATTTGTTTGATTTAATTGAAAATAATCAATTCCCCTATCAAGTTCATTAATAATTTCTTGTGTAATTTGAATTTCATCTTTAATTTGATTTGAATAAATCCAATATTCAAATATTTCGAATGATTTATTACTTAATTCACTATAATCTGTAACTTTATTTGAAGTATCATTTGTTACAGATAAAAACATTCCTCGATATAATTCACTTCTCATTATTAATATTAATTTTGGAAATTTATATTGTTTTTCTTTTCTTTCAATTATAAAATCTTTTTCATTTTCATTTAAATAAATTCTTTTCATTGTTTCTTCAATTTTTTCATTTGAATTTATAATTTCTTTAATTTCTGAATATAATTTTGGATTTATTTTGGAATTGTTTGAATAAATCATTTCAAATATTTGATTTGATTCTTTAATTGATTTTTTTGAAATAATTTCTTGAAGTTTTTCAATTTCATTTTGATTTTGATTTAATCTATATTTCAATATTAATTTATGAGCTTCAATTATTTCTCCATTTTCTGTTTTAAATGAAATATCACAAAATTCTTTTCTTCTAAATAGTTTTATCAAATCTTCTTCAAGATTGGAAAAAGAAGAAAGAAAAGGAGAATAATAAAGAAATGAATTATTAAATCCACAAGAAACATGATAATTGAAAATATCTTCATTAAATCTTAATTTAGGAAGTTCAATTTGAATTGGAATTGGTTGATCATTTGTATCTCCAGTTCCTAATTGACCATATTCATTATTCCCAAATACTATTAATTTTGAATTAGAAGTTAAAATCAAAGTATGTTTATTTCCAACAGAAATTTCAATAATATTATCATTTTCAAATAAAGATGATTTGATTTCAGTAAATTCATAAGTATGCCCATCTTTGTCGAGTCCATTATATCTATCATTCCCACATGAATAAAGTTTTCTTTTTGGATTTTCATCTTCATTTTCAATCAACATTATTGAATGAAAAAATCCAGATTGAATATCAATTATTTTACCTTTTGGAATATTTTGGATTTTTGTTAATTTTGGGATTTTTGTTTCTTTGATTCCTAACCCAAGTCTACCATATCTATTAAATCCACATCCAAATAATTCTTGATTTGAATTTAAAAGGAAAATAGATGTTGAAAATCCTGAAAACATTTTAGAAGCATTTTTCATCATTAAAATTGGTTTTTCTGTTTTTTTAAGTGTTTCAGAATCAAAACCAAGTTGACTAGATTCATTTGAACCAATTCCATAAACATTTTGATTTGAAGTTAATAAGTAAATTGAACTATATCCAGCAACAATATCTTCAATTATTCTATCATTTTTATCTTCAATTAATGATGAAATATTGATAAATTCTTTTGGTTTATTTGGATTAATATCTCTTCCTTTAGCAAATACATTTCCTTCTATTGTTAAAATAGCTTCATTTTTGAAACCAACAGTTACTTTTTGAATATTTTCTTCAATTTGGATTTTGGATTGATTTGAATGTTTTGAATATTCTATTGCTTTTCCATTTTCAAAAAGGAAAATTGTTGAAAAATAACCTGTTGAAATTTGTTTAATTTGTTTTTTATTTTCATTTTCATTTTCAAATTTAAATTGAATTGGTTTTATTTTATTTCTGGCTCATTTTTGAAAGAATTGGATTTCATTTGAACCAAAAATAAAATTTCATTCATTTTTGAAAAGAAAAATGAAAAATGATTTTTAAATTTTAATTTTGAATTTTAATTTTGATTTTAATTTTAATTTTAATTTTAATTTTAATTTTAATTTTAATTTTAATTTTAATTTTAATTTTAATTTTAATTTTAATTTTAATTTTAATTTTGATTTTAATTTTAATTTTGATTTTAATTTTAATTTTAATTTTAATTTTAATTTTAATTTTAATTTTAATTTTAATTTTAAATTTTAATTTTAATTTTAATTTTAATTTTGATTTTAATTTTAATTATTAAATTTCTTAATTAATAAATCAAATAAATTTGGATTTGTTTGATTTAATTGAAAATAATCAATTCCCCTATCAAGTTCATTAATTATTTCTTGTGTAATTTGAATTTCTTCTTTAATTTGATTTGAATAAATCCAATATTCAAATATTTCGAATGATTTATTACTTAATTCACTATAATCTGTAACTTTATTTGATTTATCTTCTGTTACAGATAAAAACATTCCTCGATATAATTCGCTTCTCATTATTAATATTAATTTTGGAAATTTATATTGTTTTTCTTTTCTTTCAATTATAAAATCTTTTTCATTTTCATTTTCATTTAAATAAATTCTTTTAATTGTTTCTTCAATTTTTTCATTTGAATTTATAATTTCTTTAATTTCAGAATATAAAATTGGATTTATTATTCTGTTTGAATAAATCATTTCAAATATTTGATTTGATTCTTTAATTGATTTTTTTGAAATAATTTCTTGAAGTTTTTCAATTTCATTTTCATTTTGATTTAATCTATATTTCAATATTAATTTATGAGCTTCAATTATTTCTCCATTTTCGGTTTTAAATGAAATATCACAAAATTCTTTTCTTCAAATAATTTTATCAAATCTTCTTCAAGATTGGAAAAAGAAGAAAGAAAAGGAGAATAATAAAGAAATGAATTATTAAATCCACAAGAAACATGATAATTGAAAATTTCTTCTTTAAATCTTAATTTAGGAAGTTCAATTTGAATTGGAATTGGTTGAGATTTTGTATCTCCAGTTCCTAATTGCTCATAAGAATTATTTCCAAATACTATCAATTTTGAATTGGAAGTTAAAATCAAAGTATGTTGTCTTCCAACAGAAAAATCAAGAATAATATTATCATTTCCAAATAAAGATGATTTGATTTCAGTAAATTCATAAGCATTTCCATCTTTGTCGAGTCCATTATATTGAGAATATCCACATGAATAAAGTTTTCTTTTTGGATTTTCATCTTCATTTTCAATCAACATTATTGAATGTGAATATCCACATTGAATATCAATTATTTTGCCTTTTGGAATATTTTGGATTTTGGTAAGAGTTTTGATTTTTGTTTCTTTGATTCCTAATCCAAGTCTACCATATCTATTAAATCCGCATCCAAATAATTCTTGATTTGAATTTAAAAGAAAAATAGATGTTGAAATTCCTGAAAACATTTTAGAAACATTTTTCATCATTAAAATTGGTTTTTCTGTTTTTTTAAGTGTTTCAGAATCTAAACCAAGTTGATTAGAAAGATTTGAACCAATTCCATAAACATTTTGATTTGAAGTTAATAAATAAACTGAACTAAAACCACAAAGAACATCTTCAATTATTCTATCATTTGTATCTTCAATTAATGATGAAATATTGATAAATTCATTTGGATTTTCTGGATTAATATTTCTTCCTTTTGCAAATACATTTCCTTCTATTGTTAAAATAGCTTCATTTTGATGTCCAACAGTTACTTTTTGAATATTTTCAATTTGGATTTTTTTAGGATTTTGTTTTGAATCATTTAAATATTCTATTGCTTTTCCATTTTCAAAAAGGAAAATTGTTGAAAATTCACTTAATAAAGCTTGTTTAATTTGTTTTTCATTTTCATTTTCATTTTCAAATTTAAATTGAATTGGTTTTATTATTTTATTTGGTTCATTTTTGAAAAGAATTGGTTTTTCATTTGAACCAAAAAATAAACAATCATTCATTTTTGAAAAGAAAAAAATGAAAAATGATTTTTTAAATTTTAATTTTAATTTTAATTTTAATTTTAATTTTAATTTTAATTTTAATTTTAATTTTGATTTTAATTTTAATTTTAATTTTAATTTTAATTTTAATTTTAATTTTAATTTTAATTTTAATTTTAATTTTAATTTTAATTTTAATTTTAATTTTAATTTTGATTTTAATTTTAATTTTAATTTTAATTTTAATTTTGATTATTAAATTTCTTAATTAATAAATCAAATAAATTTGGATTTGTTTGATTTAATTGAAAATAATCAATTCCAATTTTGAATTTCATTATTTCTTGTGTAATTTCAATTTCATTTTTAATTTGATTTGAATAAATCCAATATTCAAATATTTGAAATGATTTATTACTTAATTCACTATAATCTGTAACTTTATTTGATTTATCTTCAGTTACAGATAAAAACATTCCTCGATATAATTCACTTCTCATTATTAATATTAATTTTGGAAATTTATATTGTTTTTCTTTTCTTTCAATTATAAAATCTTTTTCATTTTCATTTAAATAAATTCTTTTCATTGTTTCTTCAATTTTTTCATTTGAATTTATAATTTCTTTAATTTCAGAATATAATTTTGGATTTATTATTCTGTTTGAATAAATCATTTCAAATATTTGATTTGATTCTTTAATTGATTTATTTGAAATAATTTCTTGAAGTTTTTCAATTTCATTTTTATTTTGATTTAATCTATATTTCAACATTAATTTATGAGCTTCAATCATTTCTCCATTTTCTGTTTTAAATGAAATATCACAAAATTCTTTTCTTCTAAATAGTTTTATCAAATCTTCTTCAAGATTGGAAAGAGAAGGAGAATAATAAAGAAATGAATCATGAAATCCAGAATAAACATGATAATTAGAAATATCTTCATTAAATCTTAATTTAGGAAGTTCAATTTGAATTGGAAAAATGAATACTTTATCTGTATTTTCATTTCCTATTTGACCAAAAGAATTATTTCCAGATCCTATCAATTTTGAATTAGAAGTTAAAATCAAAGTATGAGCATTTCCAACAGAAAAATCAAGAATATTATCATCATTTTCAAATAAAGGTGATTCAATTTCTAAAAATTCATTACATTTCCCAAAATTTTTCCGTGCATTAAATAGAAAAAATCCACATGAATAAAGTTTTCTTTTTGAATTTTCATCATTTTCATTTTCAATCAACATTATTGAATTATAATCTCCACATTGAATATCAATTATTTTGCCTTTTGGAATATTTTGGATTTTGGTTAATTGATCAATTTTTGTTTTTGTTATTAATTTTGCTAACCCAAGTTGACTATATTGGTTATTACCGCATGCAAATAATTCTTGATTTGAATTTAAGAGAAAAACATGTTTTGAAGAATTTCCTGAAAACATTTTAGAAACATTTTTCATCATTAAAATTGGTTTTTCTGTTTTTTCAAGTGTTTTAGAATCAAAACCAAGTTGACCATATTCATTTGAACCAATTCCATAAGCATTTTGATTTGAAGTTAATAAGTAAATTGAATTATATCCAGAAACAACATCTTCAATTATTCTATCATTTTTATCTTCAATTAATGATGAAATATTGATAAATTCATTTGGATTTTCTGGATTAATATCTTTTCCTTTTGCAAATACATTTCCTTCTATTGTTAAAATAGCTTCATTATAAAAACCAACAGTTACTTTTTGAATATTTTCAATTTGGATTTTTTTAGGATTTTCATTTAAATATTCTATTGCTTTACCATTTTTAAAAAGGAAAATTTTTGAATAATTTCCTGATGAAATTTGTTTAATTTGTTTAATTTGTTTTAGATTTTCATTTTCAAATTTAAATTGAATTGGTTTTATTATTTTTTCTGGTTCATTTTTTAAAAGAATTGGTTTTTCATTTTTACCAAAAAATAAAATTTCATTCATTTTCTTTTTAAAAAGAAAAAAATGAAAAAAATGAAAAATAATTATTTTTAATCCTTTTTCTTAATCTCAACTTTTAAAGGTTCAAACCAACTTTTCCAATTTGAATAATATAAATAAACGCAAGAAGCAATTCCAGAAAATTTTCCAGGAATTTGAGCAATAACTTCAAATTTAACAACCTTTACTTCATTAGGAAGTAAAAAATCCCAATAAAAAACCAATTTAGTTGAACCAATCAATTCAAAAAAAGAAATCTGATTTGTTTTCATCAATTCATCCAATCTTTCATAAACCGGTTCAATTCCTGCAGGTAATCCAATAACGCAAGTTGTCATTGATTGAGATTTGTCTGTTTTGTTTTCAAATTTCAACTCAATTGAACCAATTTCTCCTTCAAACATTTGATGATATTCGGTTGATTTGGAATCAATAAATGAAAGATTGCAAAAATCAACAATAGAATCTTTAATAGTTTCTGGTTTTTCAACAAAATACTCAAATGATATTGAATAAGGTATTTGGATATTATATTCAAAACTTGGTGAAAAAGAACAAGAAATTTCCATTGAATGTTCCACAATTTTCTTTTCTTTGTTAATTTTATCCGAAAAATCTTCAAATTTCAAAGCAGAAGTTGAGCGATAGCTTTCGAAAAAATTTGGGAATGAAACTGTTTCAATCACTTGATCATCGAGAATAAGATTCAAATCAAATTTAATTTCCTTGTTCAATTTTTGGATATCTGGGAAATTCACTTCGTTGAATTTAGTGATTGATTTCAAAGCAAGAAATGTTGCTTGAGTTGATCCAAAAATTCCAATTCGAGAATTTGACATGATCCAATTATAAGAAGAAAGAGCATAAGCATTAAATAGTTGATGATTTTGTGATTTTTGTGTGAGATGGGAGCACCAAAGAAGCAAACATAAAGAGGTTGTTTCAACAGTCAAATCATTTCCATAACTCTGCATAATTGAAGAGGATGAACCTTTTGTATATCCTTCTTTTGCTAAGTTATTATATCCGAGTTCCAAAGCAATTTTTTCCGATTGAGAAAACTGTTCAAAATTGAAAAGAGCTAATCCAAGTAAAGCAAGAATATACGGATCCTTGATCTCTTTTTTGGAATGGAATGAATGATCAAGAAGATGATTGATTTCCGTTGTTAGTTGAGTAAAAGAGACCAAATTTGTCTCACTCAAAACCCAAAGAATATATGCTGTTTGTGTTTGAGGAGTTGATGAATAATAATATCCTTTTGTTTTCTCAAAATTTCCTTTGCCGTCTCTTTGGTTCAATATCCAATCCAATGTTCTTTTGATTATTGATTTGTCAACAAGATCAGGAAACAATTGGGAAAGTTGATGATATTCAAGAACTCCAAGACATGTTAGTGGTTTGCTTGCGGGATTTGACCCAAAACAAGAAAATCCGCCTTGCGAACATTCATAAGTGATGAGTCTTGAATAGCCTGATTTCAAATATTCGGTTGTTTGCTTCATTTTTGCATAATCTTTGATTCCATTAACAAGAAAATATTGAAAAGCAGCTATCATTGGAATTACTGTGCTTGTTAGCTGCTCAAAACATCCATGAGGCTCCCGAATTAGTGTTGAAACTCCTTCTTGAATTGATTGCATTGTTGAAAGACATAGTTTTGATGTGATTATCATCGAATTTGGAACATATGATTCAAGATTCAATTGGATTTTATGCACAAAAGGTTTTTCATTCATTTTGATTAATCCAGAATAGCATTTTTGATAAGGAAATCCTCGAGAAAATAGTCTGGTTGATTTCGCAATTGAATCTTTCAATGGGATATTTGTTGGTAATGATGATAATGTTGAAAATCCTGAAATCAATACTTCATCTTCTTTTTTAAGTATTTTTTTCCTGAATTTTTCTGTTAAATCTTTTGGTTCTTCAACAACTAAATGGAAAAATTTTCTAATACTTTTTTGAGGTGATAATTCAAAGTTTTGCTTATTCGCTTCATTGTTTGCCAATCTCAAGAAGTTATTAGTGTTGATTCCAATTTCAATATTGCAATTTTCATTTGTTGAATTGACAACAGTTACAGGTGAATAAAATTCATCTCCAAAACTAACTTGTGAAGGTATTTTTAAATCAAGATAAAATCGTCGGTTTGTTTGAATTAAGAACTCGTTTGATGATCCAATTACTCCATCTTCAGAAAATGCAGTTATAAAAACTCTGAATGTTGTGATTGATTCATTGATTTGAAAGATGAATTTTGTTGAATATTGATTGATTTCTTGATTTTGTTTTGTTTGAATAAATTCTGAAGAGAAAATTGTTGAATTGAAGTTTTTTCTTGGTTTAATTTGCATTTTTGGTTTATATTTTTCTCGAGAAAATTTTTCTTTTTCTTTTAAATTTTCTTTTAAATTTTCTTTTTCTTTTGAATTTTCTTTTTCTTTTGAATTTTTTGGAACATAAGCAACACCTAAAGATTCTGCAAGTTCTCGAAGTTCTTTCTCTTCATCATCACTATCCCTTTCATTATTTCTATCACTATTTTTTGACTGAATTGAATCATTTGGAGAATCTAAATATCCTGAAAGATCCTCAAGTTCAGTTCCATAATTTGTTTGATTTGAATCATATTGATTTTTTGATTGTAATTCTTCATTAACAGATTCATTTTCAAGTTCATCTAATTCTTCAATAAGTTCATCTTCATCCAAAATATCTAGTTGAAGTGGTTGAGAAAGTGCATCACTAATTTCATTTGCATCTTCAATTTCTCTTTTATTTCATTTTAAATTTTGAATTAAATTTTGAATTGAATTTTGAATTGAATTTTTAATTGAATTTTGAATTGAATTTTTAATTGAATTTTGAATTGAATTTTTAATTGAATTTTGAATTGAATTTTTAATTGAATTTTGAATTGAATTTTGAATTGAATTTTGAATTGAATTTTTAATTGAATTTTTAATTGAATTTTTAATTGAATTGAATTTTGAATTGAATTTTTAATTGAATTGAATTTTGAATTGAATTTTGAATTGAATTTTGAATTGAATTTTGAATTGAATTTTTAATTGAATTGAATTTTGAATTGAATTTTGAATTGAATTTTGAATTGAATTTTGAATTGAATTTTTAATTGAATTTTGAATTGAATTTTTAATTGAATTGAATTTTGAATTGAATTTTTAATTGAATTGAATTTTGAATTGAATTTTTAATTGAATTTTTAATTGAATTGAATTTTTAATTGAATTGAATTTTTAATTGAATTGAATTTTTAATTGAATTGAATTTTGAATTGAATTTTGAATTGAATTTTTAATTGAATTTTTAATTGAATTGAATTTTTAATTGAATTGAATTTTACTCAAGACTATCAATTCTATCAATATCATAATTTTGATTTGTGCTTCTCATTGCACTATGTCTAAAAAGAAACAAAATCAAATTATTAAAAGGATAAATTTTTTTCATTTGAATAAAAAATACCCATTTTGTAAAGCTCTCATTAATTCTAAATTTTGATTTGTTTCTTCACATCTCATCATTTGATTTTCCAAAAGCATACGATTTTCTTGCATTTTCATTAGTTGTTGTTCATACGCTTTCTTCCTTTTCAAACACATAATTGCAGCTAAAAGAAAAAAAAACCAACATAAAATCAATATTTAATAATAATAATAATAAAAGAAATTCCAATTTAAAAACCTCTTTTGTTTTTTGATTTCACAAAATCTTTTGCTTGTTTAACTTGAACTTGAATTTTTTCTTCAAGAAAAACTTCTCTTTTCTAAAAAATATATAAAAAAATCAATAAATACTCCAAATATAAATAATAAATAATACTTCAATTTGCTCGATTGTATTTCTTAATTTTTGAATAGTTTCACTTATTTGAGGTTTATTATTTCTTTTCCTTCCAAAAAGTCTAAAAATTCCTTTTTTTTCTACATAATTATTTTCCACACCAAATAATGATTTAAATTTATCATCTTGAATTAAATTTTCCAATTTATCAAAACTCAAATCAAAATAAAGAAATCTTCTCCATCCTTGTGTTCCAAGAAGAAGATCAAGTTTGAGTTCAGGTTTGAAATTATCAAGAGGATCTTGTTCGAAATACGAAGAAGGATCTTCAAAATGAAGAACTTCGTTTTCAAGAAAAACCATTGAAAAAAGAGAAGGATTTCTCTTTCTTTTTTGGATCATTCGGAAAATTGAGTCTTCAGTTACAGTTATTGCACAATAAGCAGGAATGGAAATGTTTTGATTGCTGTGCAAAAGTGTTTGAATATTCATTTCAACAAAATCATTTTGAGTGTAAACATCCTTGTTTTTTGTGATTTTGAACTCAATTTGATCTTTTGGTTTAACAAAAATAAGTCTTTCTGCTAAAGGAAGTGATTTTTCTTGATTCCAAATGGTGATTCTTAACACACCATCATTATTTTTAGGATCCAAATCAAAAACTTGTTCATCTTCTTTATTTTCAAGATGAATATCTTTTTTCATGATTATTTTTTCTTTTTTATACAATCCAACTTGAATATCTTGTTCTTCTAATGAATAAATTCCAAACTCAATTTTCTCGTTGAATTCAAAACATTCCTTTTTTGAGATGAATGATATTCCTTGATTCAATGGTTTTGGAAGTTCGAAAATTTTTTGAATTCCAAAAGGTTTTTTGATTTTCAAATGATAAATTTGATTTTTTTCTGGTTTGAAAATAAAATAACCTCTTCCTTCATGCAAAGTTGAGATATTTGAAACAACCAAGTTTGATGAATCACAAATTTCTGCTTGAATATCAGCTGGTTCACCTGATAAAACTAAAGATGCTTCAAAATAACAACGACATGTTAATCCATAAATTAAATAACCTCCTTCAGGAAAAAATTCCACATTTAAATTGGTTTGAATCAATGGAATTGTTCTTGTTATATTTCCTTTTATTCCCTGATGTGTTATTATGCATGTTATTGTTCCTGTTCCTTCTCCTAAATTTTCTGGGAGTTGAAATGTTATTAAACATTTTGATTCTTCGTTTAAAATGTAATTTTGTTCATGAATTGTTTTTGCATTTAATTTTGCTATGACTTGAACATTTGCATTTTGAGCTAATCTTCCATCTTTTTTTTTAGCGAAAAAGATTGCAGAAACTTTTGAAATTTAAATTAGATTTTAATTTTATAAATGAATTTTAATTTTAATTAAATTTTGATTTTGATTTTGATTTTAATTATAATTATAATTTTATAAATGAATTTTAATTTGATTTTGATTTTGATTTTAATTTGATTTTGATTTTGATTTTAATTTTGATTTTGATTTTAAATATAATTTTAATTTTGATTTTAATTTTATAAATGAATTTTAATTTTAATTTTGATTTTAATTTTATAAATGATTTTAAATATAATTTAAATTTTATAAATGAATTTTGATTTTAATTTTATAAATGAATTTTAATTTTAATTTTAATTTTAATTTTAATTTTTAATTTTAATTTTAATTTTAATTTTGATTTTAATTTTAATTTTAATTTTTAATTTTAATTTTAATTTTAATTTTAATTTTAATTTTAATTTTAATTTTAATTTTGATTTTAATTTTAATTTTGATTTTAATTTTTAATTTTAATTTTAATTTTAATTTTAATTTTAATTTTAATTTTAATTTTAATTTTATAAATGAATTTTAATTTGAATTTTATAAATGAATTTTAATTTTAATTTTAATTTTGATTTTGATTTTTAATTTTATAAATGAATTTTAATTTTAATTTTAATTTTGATTTTAATTTTAATTTTAATTTTATAAATGATTTTAATTTTAATTTTAATTTTAATTTTAATTTTAATTTTAATTTTAATTTTAATTTTAATTTTAATTTTAATTTTAATTTTAAATATAATTTAAATTTTTAATTTTAATTTTAATTTTAATTTTATAAATGAATTTTTAATTTTAATTTTATAAATGAATTTTAATTTTAATTTTAATTTTAATTTTGATTTTAATTTTATAAATGAATTTTAATTTTAATTTTAATTTTAATTTTGATTTTAATTTTAATTTTAATTTTAATTTTAATTTTAATTTTAATTTTAATTTTAAATATAATTTAAATTTTATAAATGAATTTTAATTTTGATTTTAATTTTAATTTTAATTTTATAAATGAATTTTAATTTAAATTAAATTTATAAATGAATTTTTTGAAATAAAAACCAGTTTCATTTGCTCCATAAGTTCTATTTAAATATTCAAAATCAGTTATAAAAACAGGAGATTGAAAAGAACGAATTGAAAAATCACGAAAAGAAGAAGGAATTCCAAAACAATCTTGATGAGAAATTTTAATTTGATAATTTCCACCTTTTAAATCCAAAGGAATTTTAAATTGAAAATAATAAACAGAATTTTTTGGTTTTTCAAGAAAAGAAGAAAAAATAGAATTTTTGGTTGAATCAATAATTTCAATTTTTGCTTCACAATTTTCAATATTTAAACAAGGATAATGGGAAAAAAGATCAAGTAAAATTGCTTTAATAAAAATAGTTTCTTCAGGTTTATAAGTTTGTTTATCTAATAAAATATGAGTATAAAATCTTTGTTTTTCTGAATTAAAATATTTTTCCATTTAATTTTTTTTAATTTAAAAAAATAAAAAGGAAAAAAAAAATGAAAAATTATTTTTTAATTTTTTAATTTTTTTCATTTTTTTCTTCACTTTTTTTTTATAAAATGGGTTCAATAAAAGAAATTTATGAGTAAAATTTTAATTTTATAATTTTAATTTTAATTTAAATTTTAATTTTATAATTTAATTTAGATTTGTTATTAAAGATGTCATCTCAAAAGTAAAAGAAGATTTTATTAATGAAGGAATTCACGAACAAGTTTTAAACGAACTTGAATTCTCATGGAGACGTCGATTAAAAGACTCACAAGCACTAGAAGAGATGTCAGAAAACGAAAGTGATGAAACTGAACAAGATCCACTTGAAAATATTCAAAATGCACCACCTCCAACTAAATTTCGTTCTCCTTTCGGAAAAGTCAATCCAAATCCAAACAGCATTCCTAACACTCCCCAACTTCTGAACACAAATTCCCCGCAGATTGTCCCTCAACAATTGGCAATAGACTCCAATATTCAACTTTCTAATCAAAACTTCCCAAATCACAATCAAATTGAATCTCAATTTATTTCAAATATTCCTCAAGAAAATGATTTTGACGACTCTTCCGATATTGATGATGCTGATATGGATAATCTCGATGGTTTTAGTGATTCAGAACCAGAAAATTCTGATGAAGAAAATGAAAATCTTACAATTGCTCAACCAAATTATGATTCATTTTCAAATCAAAAAAATCAATTAAATCAATTAAATCAATTAAATCAATTAAATCAATCAAATCAATCAAAAGAAAATCGTTCTTTGAATGATGAGACTTTAAATTCTGATGATGATATTGAGGATTCTTCAGAAGAAGAACCTCCAGATTTAGTTTTATGCCAATTTGAGAAAGTTTCTTTAACAAAAAACAAAAATCGAAAATTTAAATGCATTTTTAAACATGGAATTATTCATGTTAATAATCGTGATTTTACTTTCTCTTCAGCAAATGCAGAATTGAATTGGAATTAGTTTTTTCTTTCTTTTATGTTTTTTTATTTGTGAAAATTCAACCAAAAATTCAACCAAAATTTAATCCAAAATTGAATCAAAAAGAAAAAATTTCATTAAATTTTTGTTTTGAATTAAATCAAAAATTAATTCAATAAAAAAAATCAAAATTAATTTGAAAAAGAAAAAAAAAAGAATCAAATTTCAAATTGTTTTAAATTCTCCTTTTTTATCAAAAATAACAGGAAATTTATAATCTTTCTTCTTTCCATTAATCATTTCCTCTTCTTGAATAAATAATTTAGCTTGAATAATTCTTTCGTGAAAAAATTCAGTTTTTGGAATTTGGAAAAATTCAGAACATTCTTCAAGTTCATTAAGATTTTCCAAAGAAACATTTGATTCAAAAGAATCAGTATAAAAAAACTTGACTAAATTGCGAATTGTTTCTTCTGATTTCCCAGTTGTTTCAGGAACAGAATTTGATTCATCATTCACAGAAAGAAACATTGATCTAAATAAATTACTTCTTGATAATAAAATGAGTTTATGAGCTTTAATTATTTTCTCATTAACAATAATTGAAAAATTTTTGGATTCATTTTCCAAATAATATTTCTTTAAATCTTTCATTAATCCTTTTCGACCCGATTTCTCAATAAATTCTTCCAATAGAATCCCCATTTTTTCTGCTATTTCTATTGTTTCTTTAACTGAAGAATGATTGAATCCAATTCCAAGAATATTATTTAATGAAAATCTGAAATCATTTTCATCCCAAAATTTTGGACAATCTAAAGAATCTTGTTCTCCATTTTCTCTTGAAAGTAAAATTCTTGGTAATACATTATAAAGTTCTGGTTCTGATGAAATCATTCCTGAATAAATCCAATTCAAAAAATTTATTGTTGGTTCATATTCTGTTTTCGAAATAATATTTGATAATTCTTCTAATGATATTTTTGGAAATCTTAATTTTATTATTGATGAATGTGCTTCAATAATTCTGTTATCTTTTGTTTTGAATTTTAGATCACACATTTCTTGATTTGAAAAAAGTCTTTGCATATCTTGACAAATGAGAAGTTTTCTAAAAGACTTTTTATTATCAAACATTTTTTTTCCGATTTTTTAATTTTTAATTTTAATTTTAATTTTAATTTTAATTTTATAAATGAATTTTAATTTTATAAATGAATTTTAATTTTATAAATGAATTTTAATTTTCTAAAAGACTTTTTATTATCAAACATTTTTTTTCCGATTTTTTAATTTTTAATTTTAATTTTAATTTTATAAATGAATTTTAATTTTAATTTGAATTTTAATTTTATAAATGAATTTTAATTTTATAAATGAATTTTAATTTTATAAATGAATTTTAATTTTATAAATTAATTTTAATTTTATAAATTAATTTTAATTTTCTAAAAGACTTTTTATTATCAAACATTTTTTTTCCGATTTTTTAATTTTAATTTTAATTTTATAAATGAATTTTAATTTTATAAATGAATTTTAATTTTATAAATGAATTTTAATTTTATAAATGAATTTTAATTTTAATTTGAATTTTAATTTTATAAATGAATTTTAATTTTATAAATTTTAATTTTTAATTTTATAAATGAATTTTAATTTTATAAATGAATTTTAATTTTATAAATGAATTTTAATTCTATAAATGAATTTTAATTTTATAAATGAATTTTATAAATTTCTGTTTGTTTACACGCTTCGTCATTGGAATTTGATGACCAGCAACTTGATAATAAGTTGGAATAGATCTTCCAAATAAAATCATAGCAATAAAACATTCAAGTTGTCTTATAGAAATTGGATTAGGATCAAAACCACGACAAGAATAACCATAAACCCACCAAAAAAGACCAAAAATATCATTAGGACTTATAAACTTTGCCCATGAAATAAATTTATGCAAATCAATTTGAGTTTTACTTGAAATATCTTGAAGTTTTGGAAAATTAAAAGATCCATATTTTGAAATGAATTTTAAAATTTTTGCTCTTTTTTTATCATTTTTTTCTTTTGCAAAATTTCCAACTGCATATATTAATGCTATTATTGATTCCTTTGGTATTTTTATTGCCCATGATGAATACTTTCCAAATGATAATTCTTTCTCAAATTCTTTTGTTTCCGTTATTTTTATCATCTCATTTAATATACTCATTTCTTCATAGTTTTTCCTCCAATTTGTTTTTGAATTTAATATGTATTTCTTTATTTCTGGAAATTTTTCTTGATATTTTTTTTCCCAAAATTCTTCTGTCATTTATTAAATTTGATTTAATTAGAAAAGAAAAAAATGAAAAAAAAAAATTGAAAAAAAAAATTAATTTGTTCTTAATCCAAATTTTTCAATAATTTCAATTAAATTGTAAATTTGGATTTAATTGATAAAAATCTTTTAAATCTTGAAAATCTTTTCTTTTAATTTCTTTTGTTTTAAATTCTTCATGATAAAGAAAATAAATTAATTCTTGAATTGTTTCAAATGATTTTCCTGAATAATCATGAACTTGATTTGATGAATCTGAAACATTTAAAAACATTCCTTTGAATAATTTACTTCTTAAAATTAATATTAATTTATGAACTTTAATTTCTTTTTCTGAAACAATTATTGTAAAATCTTTTGTTTCATTCTTTTGATATAATTTTGATAAATCTTTTATTATTCCTTTTCTTCCTTTTTTTAATTCAATCCATTTTGAATCAATTCCAATTTCTTTAAAAAATTCTTCAATTTTCTTTTCTTTTTCTTTAATTTGATTTTTCAATTTATCAAAAGAATTATCATTAGATTTTTGATTTTCAACTTCCATTTTTTGTTTATTATGAAAAATTTGATAAATTTCATTTAAATTAATAAATCCACAATAAAGAAAATTTAAAGCTAAATCAACTTCATCTTTGGTTTTTTGTTTACACAAATTAACAAATTTTATAAGAATAGATTCATCATAATCAAATCTTGTTAATAAAATTAATTTATGAACTTTGAATTTAATTGATTCTTTTGATTCAACTTGATAATCTGAAAAAATTTCATCATTTTCATTTAATAATTTGTTTAAATCTTCATTTATTGAATAAAATTTGAAGAAATTCTTAATTAATTCTTCTGTAATTTCATTTTCCTTCAAATCCAAAATATTTGCTTCATTCTTCATTAATAACTCAATAATTTGATGATTATTTTTTTGAATTGAAATAGAAAGAGCTGTTTGATTCCAATAATTTGTTTTTGAATTAATATCAATTCCTTTAGAAATTAAATATTCAATAATTTCAATGGAAATATTCCCATTTTCACAAGCAATATGTAAAGCTGTTTTATTATAATTTGTTTTTGAATTAATATCAATTCCTTTAGAAATTAAATATTCAATAATTTCAATTGAAATATTCCCATTTTCACAAGCAATATGTAAAGCTGTTTTATTTTCATCTGTTTTTGAATTAATATCAATTCCTTTGGAAATTAAATATTCAATAATTTCAATTGAAATATTCTTATTTTCACAAGCATAATGCAAAGCTGTTTTATGTTCATCTGTTTTGGAATTAATATTAATTCCTTTGGAAATTAAATATTTAATAACTTGAAGGGAAATATTCTCATTTTTGCAAGCAATATGTAAAGCTGTTTCATTTTCATCTGTTTTTGAATTAATATTAATTCCTTTTGAAATTAAATACTCAACAATTTCAGGTAAAATATTCTCATTTTCACAAGCATAATGTAAAGCTGTTTTATTTTCATCTGTTTTGGAATTAATTTTAATTCCTTTGGAGATTAAATATTCAATAATTTCAATGGAAATATTCTCATTTTCACAAGCAAAATGTAAAGCTGTTTCATTTTCATCTGTTTTTGAATTAATATTAATTCCTTTTGAAATTAAATATTCAATAATTTGAAGGGAAATATTCTCATTTCGGCAAACAATATGTAAAACTGTTTCATTTTGATTTGTTTTTGAATTAATATCAATTCCTTTGGAGATTAAATATTCAATAATTTCAATGGAAATATTTGGATTTTTACAAGCAATATGTAAAGATGTTTCGTTTTGATTTGTTTTTGAATTAATATCAATTCTTTTTGAAATTAAATATTCAATAATTTGAAGTGAAATATTCTTATTTCGGCAAACAAAATGTAAAGCTGTTTCATTTTGATTTGTTTTTGAATTAATATCAATTCCTTTTGAAATTAAATATTCAATAATTTGAAGTGAAATATTTGGATTTTTACAAGCAATATGTAAAGATGTTTCATTTTGATTTGTTTTTGAATTAATATCAATTCCTTTTGAAATTAAATATTCAATAATTTGAATAGAAATATTCCCATTTTCACAAGCAATATGTAAAGCTGTTTTATTTTGATTTGTTTTTGAATTAATATCAATTCCTTTGGAAACTAAATATTCAATAATTTGAAGTGAAATATTCTCATTTCGGCAAACAAAATGTAAAGCTGTTTCGTTTTGATTTGTTTTTGAATTAATATCAATTCCTTTTGAAATTAAATATTCAATAATTTGAAGTGAAATATTCTTATTTCGGCAAACAAAATGTAAAGCTGTTTCATTTTTATCTTTTGTTTTTGAATTAATATCAATTCCTGAAGAAATTAGATGCTCAATAACTTGAAGTGGAATATTCTCATTTCGGCAAGCAATATGTAAAGCTGTTTCATTCCATGTTGATTTTGAATTAATATCAATTCCTTTGGAAATTAAATATTCAATAATTGGAAAGGAAATGTTCTTATTTCGGCAAGCAGTATGTAAAGCTGTTTCATTTCTATATTTTGATTTTGAATTAATATCAATTCCTTTGGAAATTAAATACTCAATAACTTCAATGGAAATATTTGGATTTTCACAAGCATAATGTAAAGCTGTTTCATTATCTTTTGATTTGGAATTAATATCAATTCCTTTGGAAACTAAATATTCAATAATTTGAATGGAAATATTTCCCCATAAGCAAAGATAATGTAAAGCTGTTTCATTTTTATCTTTTGTTTTTGAATTAATATCAATTCCTGAAGAAACTAAATATTTAATAATTTCAATTGAAATATTCGAATTTTTGCAAGCAATATGTAAAGCTGTTTCATTGTTATAATTTGTTTTTGAATTAATATCAATTCCTGAAGAAATTAAATATTCAATAATTGGAAAGGAAATATTCTTATTTTGGCAAGCGAGATGTAAAGCAGTTTTGTTTTCATTTGTTTTTGAATTAATATCAATTCCTGAAGAAATTAAATATTCAATAATTTGAATTGAAATATTCTCATTTTGGCAAGCATAATGTAAAATTGTTTCATTATCTTTTGATTTGGAATTAATATCAATTCCTTTGGAAATTAAATATTTAATAATTTCAAGTGAAATATTCCCCCATAAACAAAGATACTGTAAAGCTGTTTCATTTTCTTTTGTTTTTGAATTAATATTAATTCCTTTGGAAAGTAAATATTCAATAACTTGAATGGAAATATTCTTATTTTCACAAGCATAATGTAAAGCTGTTTCATTTTCTTTTGTTTTTGAATTAATATCAATTCCTTTGGAAAGTAAATATTCAATCATTTCAATTGAAATATTTGGATTTTTACAAGCAAGATGTAAAACTGTTTCATTTTCATTTGTTTTTGAATTAATTGGAACACCAGTTGAGAGTAATAATTGAAAAAGTTCAATATTTGGATTATTCATAATAGCAATATGTAATGAATTATTTCCTTTTTGATCTTTCATTTTGGGATCTATTCCTTTGGAAATTAAATATTGAATTTTTTCAATTTTCATTTGTTTTTCAATTGCAAAATTTAAGATTGTTTTTTCATTTTTGATAATTTGACTTTTTGGAATTGATTCAATTTTTTCTAATGTTTGAATATCATTATGTTCAAAAAAATCCCAGAAATCTATTTGATTTGTTTGAATCTTTCTATTAAATTCTGAAATATCTTGAATTTCTTTAAGTGGTAATTTATATAATTCGTTGAGATCTTCTTTCTTATTGTTTTTATTATTTTGTTGATGATTCATCATTTCTTTTTTTTTATTTTTGTTTATTTGTGTTTTTGTGTTTATTTTTTAGTTAAATTTAAATTAAAGAAGAATTTGAATGACTTACTTAAATTTTCTTTTATTAGAAAAGAAAAAAAATGAAAAAAAAAAAGCAAAAAAAAAAAAATTAAAAATAAAACATTCTTTATTATTTTGTTTTGAATTTTGTTTTGTATTTTGTTTTGTATTTTGTTTTGTATTTTGTTTTGTGTTTTGTTTCTTTTTTTGTTTAATTTCAAATTTAATAAATTCTTGTTTTATTAAATCTAATAAATTTGGATATGTTTGATTTAATTGAAAATAATCAATTCCTTTTTCAATTTCTCCAATAATTTTTTTTGTAATTTTAATTCCTTTTTGATCTTGTTTGTTTTTATTATCAAAATGTTTTGAATTTTTAAATTTTTCTTCATTTAATTCATTATAATCATCAAATTGAATAATTTCTTTTGTAATTTGATTTGTATTATCAAAATATTCAAATACTTCAAATTTTTCTTCATTTAATTCTTGATAATCATCAACTTGAATAATTTCTTTTGTAATTTGAATTCCATCTTTAATTTGATTTGAATAAATCCAATATTCAAATATTTGGAAAGCTTCATTGCTTAATTCACTATAATCTGTAACTTTATTAGAAGTATCATTTGTTACAGATAAAAACATTCCTCGATATAATTCACTTCTCATTAATAATATTAATTTGGGAAATTTATATTGTTTTTCTTTTCTTTCAATTATAAAATCTTTTTCATTTTCATTTTCATTTAAATAAATTCTTTTAATTGTTTCTTCAATTTTTTCATTGGAATTTATAATTTCTTTAATTTCAGAATATAATTTTGGATTTATTTTGGAATTATTTGAATAAATCATTTCAAATATTTGATTTGATTCTTTAATTGATTTATTTGAAATAATTTCTTGAAGTTTTTCAATTTCAATTTGATTTTGATTTAATCTATATTTCAATATTAATTTATGAGCTTCAATTATTTCTCCATTTTTGGTTTTAAATGAAATATCACAAAATTCTTTTCTTTGAAATAGTTTTATCAGATCTTCTTCAAGATTGGAAAAAGAAGGAGAATAATAAAAAAATGATTTATGAAACCCAGAATAGATATGATAATTGGAAATATCTTCATTAAATCTTAATTTAGGAAGTTCAATTTTAATAGGAATTGATTGGTCGTTTGTATCTCCAGTTCCTAATTCACCAAATGCATTCCATCCGAATCCTATTAATTTCCCTTTTTTTGTTAAAATCAAAGTATGTTCATATCCACAAGAAATTTCAAGAATATGATCATTTTTAAATCGAGATGATTTGATTTCAGTAAATGGTTTTGAATCTTTATTTTTATATTTGGAGATTTGATTATATTGATCAAGAGCAGATGAATAAAGTTTTCTTTTTTGATTTTGATCTTCAATCAACATTATTGAATACCAATTCGCACATTTAATATCGATTATTTTGCCTTTTGGAATATTTTCGATTTGAGTTAATTTGTTGATATACCATTCTACTGTATATCCTAATCCAAGTTGTGCCCAAATATTATCTCCGCAACAAAATAATTCTTGATTTGAATTTAAAAGAAAAACGAAATTGGAAAAATTTCCTGAAAATATTTTAGAAACATTTTTCATCATTAAAATTGGTTTTTCTGTTTTTGGAAGTGTTTCAGAATCAAAACCAAGTTGACCATATTCATTTGAACCAATTCCATAAGCATTTTGATTTGAAGTTTAATAAGTAAATTGAACGAGCTCCAGAAACAACATCTTGAATTATTCTATCATTTGTATCTTCAATTAATGATGAAATATTGATAAATTCATTTGGATTTTCTGGATTAATATGCTCTCCTTTTGCAAATACATTTTTTTCTATTGTTAAAATAGCTTCGTTTTTTTCTCCAACAGTTACTTTTTGAATATTTTCAATTTGGATTTTTTGAGGATTTTGATTTAAATCATTTAAATATTCTATTGCTTTTCCATTTTTAAAAAGGAAAATTGTTGATAATTCTCCTGATGAAATTTGTTTAATTTGTTTTAGATTTTTATTTTCATTTTCATTTTCAAATTTAAATTGAATTGGTTTTTTTATTTTTTTTGGTTTATTTTGAAGAAGTTTTGGTGATTGATTTGAACCAAAAAATAAAATTTCATTCATTTTTGAAAAAGAAAAAAAATGAAATTAAAAAAATTTGGAATTTTAATTTTTTGAAAAGAAAAAGAAAAAGAAAAAAAAAAAGAAAAAGAAAAAATTTTGGAAATTTGAATTCTTTCTGTTTTTAGAAAAATTAATTATTATTGTTGTTTTAATTATTTTCTTTTTTGTTTTTCTTAGATTTCCTAATCAAAATAACTAAAACAACAATAAGTGCAATCACAACAACTGGAACAACAACAGAAAGTGAAATAACTTTATCTTTTGAAGAATCACTGGCTGTTTCAACAGGTGCTGGTAAAGTTGTAACTGATGTATATATTGGTAATCCTGATAAATCAGATTCTTCACATCTCCAATCAGCTGATGCAAATATTGAAATTTGATAATATGTATCTCCAAGTAAATTAAAAACCGAATAACTTGTCATTGCTGCTGATAAACAAACATTTATTGAATTGTAACTTAATGAATATCCTTTTAATCCTGTTGATAATTCTAATGCTTCCCAATCACATTCAAATCCACAAATTGTTGCATTGCAATTAATTGAACTCATGTTTCCTAATTTAGGTGTTATTGAGACTGGTGAACTGGCTAATCCTAATGATTGTGTTTCACAACTTGAATCAGTACATCCTCGAATTGAAACAAGATATTCAACATTTCCTGCTAATGGTTTTATTGTTCCAATCATTTCATTTCCATTTGATTGAATTGTTGTGAAATTTTGCCAATTAATTCTGTTATCGATTGAAACTAAATAAGTTTCTGCTTGTGTTAATTTTGTAAATATTATCTCAATTTCTTCAATTTTAGAAATTGATTGATTAATTGTTGGTGCTGATAATGGTAAAGTTTTAAGTGATAATGTTGAAGCTAATCCTGAATATTCATTATAATTACAATTTGAATCAGCTGATGCAAATATTGAAATTTCATAATTAGCTTTTCCAATTAAACTATCAAATGGATAATTTGTTGTTGATGGTGGTAAACAAATTGGTGTTGAATTGAAACTTAATGAATATCCTTTTAATCCTGTTGATAATTCTAATGCTTCCCAATCACAATCAAATCCACAAGATATTGGATTACAATTAAATGAACTTATGTTTCCTAATTTAGGTGTTATTGGAATTGGTGAACTGGCTAATCCTAAATATCCACTTTTGCAATTTGTATCAGTACATCCTCGAATTGAAACAAGATATTCAACATTTCCTGCTAATGGACTTATTGTTCCAATCATTTCATTTCCATTTGATTGAATTGTTGTGAATTTTTGCCAATCAATTCCATTATTAATTGAAACTAAATAAGTTTTAGCTAATGTTAATTTTGTAAATATAATCTCAATTTCTTCAATTTTGGAAATTGATTGATTAATTGTTGGTGCTGATAATGGTAAAGTTGTAAGTGATAATGTTGAAGCTAATCCTGAATATTCATTATAATTGCAATTTGAATCAGCTGATGCAAATATTGAAATTTCATAATTAGCTCCTCCAAATAATTTGTCAACTACTGAATAACTTGTTGTTGATGGTGGTAAACAAATTGGTGTTGAATTGTAACTTAATGAATATCCTTTTAATCCTGTTGATAATTCTAATGCTTCCCAATCACAATCAAATCCACAAATTGTTGCATTGCAATTAAATGAGCTTATGTTTCCTAATTTAGGTGTTATTGAGACTGGTGAACTGGCTAATCCTAAATATTCACTTTCACAATTTGGATCAGTACATGTTTTAATTGAAACAATATATTTAACATTTCCTGCTAATGGACTTATTGTTCCAATCATTTCATTTCCATTTGATTGAATTGTTGTGAATTTTTGCCAATCAATTCCATTATTAATTGAAACTAAATAATCTTTGATTTTTTCTTGATATTGTGGTGTAAATATGATTTCAATTTCTTCAATTTTGGAAATTGATTGATTAATTAGAGGTGGTGGAAGTCGAGAAGTTGTAATAGATAATGTTGTATTAGTTCCTGAATATTCATTATAATTGCAATTTGAATCAGCAGATGCAAATATTGAAATTTCATAATTAGCTCCTCCAAATAATTCAGTTTTTGAATAACTTGTTTCAAAAATTGATAAACATTTTGATGATGAATTGAAACTTAATGAATATCCTCTTAATCCTATTGATAATTCTAATGGTTCCCAATCACAATAAAATCCATAAAGCAATGGAACACAAGTAATCATAACATTTCCTAATTTAGGTGATATTGAAATAGGTGAAGTAGGTAATCCTAAATAATCAACTCCACAACTTGAATCAGTACATCCTCGAATTGAAACAAGATATTCATAATTTCCTGATAATGGACTTAATGTTCCAATCATATCTGTTTCATTTGAATAAAGTGTTGTGAAATTTTGCCAATTTGTTCCATTATTACTTGAAATCAAATAATTTCTTCCTTGTGTTAATTCTGTGAAAATTAATTTAATTTCTTCAATTTGAGAAATTGATTGTTTAATTAAAGGTGGTTGTAATCTTTCAGTTGTAACATTAACAGTAGAAATTAATCCACAAAAATCATTTGAATTACAACCTGAAACATTGATTTTATATTCTTCAACTTGGAAATTTGCTCTAAAACTTTGATTTGTTGAATTTGGATAATAAGTATCTGAATCTTCTTTTGTTGTTGCTTCATAAGTGAAAGTATAATAAGAAGGTGTTCCTGAAGTTGAAGGTTTTAACCAAGAACAATCAATAACTAATACATCTGAAACAACACAATTAAAAGAATTAACATTTGGGAATCCTGTTGAAATTGATGATGAAACAACTTCTCCTTTTTCTTCATATTCATCTTCACATTCTTCTGTTGAACAAGCCCACATTGAAACATAATAAGTATATCCAAACTCTAATTCATCTACTTGAAAAGAAGTTGCTGATGGATCATCTATTGAAATGGTTGAAGGTGGATCTGTTTCTTTTTGAATAGAAACTTCATAATGATCAAGATTTGGAATTCCTTCAATAATTTCCACATCTGGATAATCCCAAAAAATATCAATATAATCATAATATCCATCTAAATCATAATTCTTTACAGAATCAATTCTTGTTATCAAATCATATATTGAAGAAGGTTTTCCACATTCATTTAAAGTTAAATTACAAGCTCTTATTTGAATTAAATATTCTTCATTTCCAGTAATATTAGGATAAAAAGAAGAATTGAATTCTTGATATCTAATATCAAATACATCTATCAAAACTGGATCTTCAATAATTGTCCAATTAAATCCATAATTAATTTGATATTGAAGTTGTTCATCATTTTCAATTTTAAACCAATAACATTCAAATTTCGAAAATAAAGAATTACAACCAAGCAAACGGACTTTCGGAACAAGAGGTTCTTCAATGGAAAATTGAGCTAAAGGAACTGGATAATTTCGCCATGCTGTCAAATAATAAAAGTTTGTTGTTGGATCAAAAATTCCAAATGGCCAACCAAAATATTCATCTAATACATCTAACTCAATTGTATCTTGAATAAGATCAAGTTGGAATACTGCTGTTATTGGCTCTTCAATTTCATAATCATAAAATTCTGTGAAAAAAAATCCAAAATTACCATCACCATCAATAAATGAATCTGTGAAATAATAAACTCCAGAAATTTCTTGGCAACTAATCATTTCCATATAATACAAATCAATTGAACAAATTTCAGAAAACATACTATCTTCTAATTTCTCTTCTTGATTTTTTATCAATTCAATTTCAGTTCCAAAATACATTCTTTGATTTGCTTGATCAAGACTCATTGTTGAAATATCATAAGAAGTTATATTAATATAATCTTCAATATCCAAATTTGATGGGTTTATTTTGATAAGATAATATTCTTCTTCTTCTGTTTCCCAATATTCAAAATAACTGTAAATATATCCAGTAGAATAATCAAACTGAAAATTATAAATTTCACCTTCTATATAAATTGCAAGCAAAATATTCAAATCAGGACAACTTAATATTACGAATAAAGGAATTTCTGCAAGATCAAAATAATATGAAACATAAAGAATATTATTATTAGGATTATATACAGCATCATCTACATATCCAGAAGGAAGAATACTCACATATTCCATATTTGTTAAATTAAACATATCAACTTTAAGAATTAGAAGACCTGAATCATCAATAAAATAATAGAGAAATCCATTTTGAATATCAATATCTCCAACATAGATATCATCATAATAATCAAGAATCACATAATCAATCATTTGAAATGATTCAATATCAACTTTGGCAATTATCATGTATTCAACACTTTCAAAAAGAAGATAAATTGTTTGATTTAATTCATCAAGTAAAATATATTGAGCTCGAATAAAAAGAGGTTCCAAAAATTCAGTTTCTTGTTGAAATTCAGTAAGATCAAATTTAATTATCTCTGCATATGCTAATGGAATGAATGAATAATTATATTGGAAATCAAAAGAAGCTGTTGAAGAATAAGAATAACCATCAAGATATTCACCATCTATAAATGAGAAAGAATCAAGATCAACTCTCACTATTGCTGGATCTTCTGTAACAAAATATCCAATATTCTCATTTTCATCAATTGCTGCTGCTACACACCATGCATAATCCTCTAATTCTAATGCATCATCATAAGAAAAGGTTTCAACATCAATTTTCACAACTAAAAATGGATAATCATAATTTCCAAAATAGAGAAATTCTTTTGAAACTCCTAAAAATCCTTGACAAGCTCCATAAACATCATATTCACTCAAATCAAGATCTGCAATAATTGTGAAATCTGTCAAATTGATTTTGAAGATTAATGAATAATAACCATCTTCATTTTCAGTTTCACCAGATACATAAAGGATGTTGTTTTCAAGATCAATAACCAATCCCCAAGAATCTTCATCATTCAATTCTAAAGGATCTCCTTCTTGTTGGAAAGTATTCAAATCAATTTTGATAACTTGAGTTGGATAAGATAAAAGAAAATATGCTTTTTGATTTTCAATATCAATCTGAGCAGACTCAAATCCATCAGAATCTGTGCTCAAAGTCAATACACCAACAACTTGGAAAGTATTCAAATCAACTTTGGAAATTCGACTTGGAGAATCATAAGATCCAAAATAAGCTAAATTATTTTCATTATCAAAAATTCCACATCCAACTCCCCAAATTCCCAAATCAAGCGAATCAATTAACTCAAGTGTGCTCATATTGAATTTGTAAAGTTTTCCTTCTAATGTATATTCAATCATACTCCAAAGATCATCAACAAAATAAACTAATTGATTTGGAGCATCAACAAAAGAATAAGTAAGATATTGAGTCCCTTCTGGAAAATATAATTCTTGATTAAGAGTAAGTTCAGATTTAATAAATGAAATGAAGAACAAGAAACCAAAGAAAAAAAGCAATTTTTTCATCCTATTTTTAAATAAAACAAAAATAAGACAAAAACAAAAACAAACAAAAATACAATAAAAACAAAAATACAATAAAATGATTTAGTTTAATTACTTTATTGCGAATTATTGAGGAATAAGTAAAAAAAAAAGTTCTTAATAGCAATTTGTTTTTTAATTTTCTTTTAATAAGAAGATAAAAAAAGGAAATTGAAAAATGAATAATAAAAAAAAAATTTTTTATTGTTTTTTTGTTTTTTTAAATTGATCTCTAAAATAAAAAATTAAAACAAAAAAAGAATAAAAGAAAAAAAGAAAAAAAAAAAATTTTTTATTAATTAGGTACAAAAATAGTTTAAATTTAATTTTAATTTTGATTTTGATTTTGATTTAAATTTTGATTTGATTTTGATTTAAATTTTATTAATTAATTAGGTACAAAAATAGTTTTAATCCCTCTTCAATTTAATTTAAATTTAATTTTGATTTTGATTTAGATTTTGATTTAAATTTTGATTTGATTTTGATTTAAATTTTATTAATTAGGTACAAAAATAGTTTTAATCCCTCTTTAATTTAATTTAAATTTAATTTTGATTTTGATTTTGATTTTGATTTTAATTTTAATTTTGATTTTGATTTTGATTTAAATTTAATTTAATTAATTAGGTACAAAAATAGTTTTAATCCCTCTTCAATTTAATTTAATTTAATTTTGATTTTGATTTAGATTTTGATTTTAATTTAAATTTAATTTTAATTTTGATTTTGATTTTGATTTTGATTTTGATTTTGAATTTGATTTTGATTTAAATTTAATTTAATTTGTTAAAAAAAAAAGGAGAAAAAAAAAAGAAGAAAAAAAAAAAAAGTGAATTTAGTTCTTCTGAACCAAATCAAAAAAAGATTTTGGAAATGGAAAAAATAAATTCATTTCTTATTCAGCATTCTTCATAAAATGCCGAGAGAAGTAGTATCAATTCATTTAGGACAAGCAGGATGTCAAATAGGGACATCTTGTTGGGAATTATATTGTGCAGAACATGGAATAACATATGATGGACTTATGCCATCAGACACAACAAAAGGACAAGAAACAGATGCATTCAACACATTTTTCTCAGAAACAAGTGCAGGTCAACATGTTCCAAGAGCAGTATTTTTTGATTTGGAACCATCAGTAGTTCAAGAAGTAAAAAACGGAAAATTTCGAAAATTATTTCATCCTGATTACATGTTGACAGGCAAAGAAGATGCAGCAAATAATTATGCTCGGGGGCATTATACTGTGGGCAAAGAATATCTTGAGGATGCTATTGACCGAATTCGCAAGATTGTTGAGCAATGCAGTTCGGTTCAGGGATTTTTGCTTTTTAATTCACTTGGTGGAGGAACTGGATCTGGTTTTGGATCTTTACTTTTGGAAAGATTTGCTTCTGATTACAAGAAAAAATCAAAGCTTGATTTCTGCATTTATCCTGCGCCCCAAGTTTCTACCTCAGTGGTTGAGCCTTATAACACTGTTCTCTCAACTCACTCAATGATGGACTATTGTGATGTCACTTTCTTAGTTGATAATGAAGCCATTTACGAAATTTGCAAGCAAAAACTCGGGATCGAAAGACCAACGTATGTCAATTTGAACCGATTGATTGCTCAAGTTCTTTCTTCGATTACAGCCTCTTTGCGATTCGAAGGTGATTTAAATGTGGATTTGAATGAGTTCCAGACAAATCTTGTGCCGTATCCAAGAATCCACTTTCCATTAGTTTCGTATTCGCCAATTATCAATTCAAAACGAGCAGCACATGAAGCAATGACAGTTAACGAATTGACATCATCTGTTTTTGATCCAGGAAGCGTTATGATCAAATGTGATCCTCGACAAGGAAAGTACATGGCTTGCACAATGCTTTATCGAGGAGATGTTATTCCAAAAGACACAACAGCTGCTATTGCGAATATCAAGACAAAACAAAACATCCAATTTGTTGACTGGTCGCCAACTGGTTTCAAAGTTGGTATTAATAAAAGACCTCCTTCAGTTGTTCCTGGTGGTGATTTGGCTCTTGTTAAAAGAGCTTTGTGTATGTTGGCTGCTACTACTGCTGTTGGTGAAACTTGGAATAGAGTCAATCATAATTTTGATTTGATGTTTGCTAAACGTGCTTTTGTTCATTGGTTTGTTGGTGAAGGTATGGAAGAAAGTGAGTTCAAAGAATCAAGAGATGATTTAGCTGCTTTAGAAAACGATTATGAAGGTATTTACTATTAAAATCAAAATCAAAATCAAAACCAAAATCAAAATAAAATCAAAATCAAAATCAATATCAAAATCAAAATCAAAATCAAAATCAAATTAAAATCAAAATTAAAATCAAAATCCAAATCAAAATTAAAATCAAAATTAAATTAAAATTAAAAACAAAATCAAAATCAAAATCAAAATCAAAATCAAAATCAAAATCAAAATCAAATTAAAATCAAAATCAAAATCAAAATCAAAATCAAAATTAAAATCAAAATCAAAATCAAAAATTAAAATTAAATTAAAATCAAAATCAAATTAAATAAAATCAAAATTAAAATTCAAATCAAAATCAAATTAAAATCAAAATTAAATTAAAATCAAAATCAAAATAAAAATTAAATTAAAATCAAAATCAAATTAAAATCAAAATTAAATTAAAATTAAAATTAAATTAAAATTAAAATTAAAATCAAAATCAAATCAAAATCAAAATCAAAATCAAAATCAAATCAATATCAAAATCAAAATTAAAACAAAATTTAAATCAAAATTAAAATCAAATCAAAATCAAAATTAAAATCAAAATTAAAATCAAATCAAAATCAAAATTAAAATCAAAATCAAAATCAAAATCAAATTAAAATCAAAATCAATTTAAAATTAAATCAAATCAAAATCAATTTAAAATTGAAATCAATATTTGTTTTATTAAAATAGTTGCAGGAAAAGATACTGATGAACTTGAAGAAATGTCTGATGGTGATGATGCAGATGAAAAAGATTCAAATTAAATCTAATTCAAAATTAAAATTAAATCTAAATTAAAAAAGAATCAAATCAAGATTCAAATCAAATTAAAATCAAAATCAAATCAAATTAAAATCAAAATCAAGATTCAAATTAAATCTAAATTAAAAAAGAATCAAAATTATTTTTTTTTAAAATTTCATTTTTCACTTTTCAATAAAACCAAAAATAATTTTTAAAAAACAAAAATGAAAAAAACCCAACAAAATTTTCTTGAAGCAGAAAATCCAACAGAATTAACTGTTGAAATTGAGAATGAAGGGGAAGAATTATCATTTCAAACATGTTCAGATATACATTTAGAATTCTTTTCTGAAGAAAAACCATATCCAAAAGATATGATCACAGCAATAGCACCAATTCTTTTACTTTGTGGAGATATAGGAAATCCGGATCAAGAATACTTATTACAATTTTTAGAAGAACAATCAAAACAATTCAAATATATTTTTTATGTTGCAGGAAATCACGAATTTTATAACGTCAGAAATGAAGAAGAAAAATCAACTTATCAAGAAAGAATCTCAAAACTCAAACAAATCAACAGCAAAATATCAAATGTTTTTTTTCTTGAAAGGACATCAGTCAAAATAATTGTTCATCGAAAAGATAACTCAAAAGATTACGTGATTCGCCTTTTGGGAACAACATTGTGGTCATCAGTCCCAAAAAAACATTCTTTAAATATCCAAATGATGCTCAACGATTATCGAGCAATTTATAAAACAAAAACAGATAATATCAAAGTAACTGATACAGATGAACTATTCAATAAAAACTTACTTTGGATTCAAGAAGAATGCAAAAAATCAAAAAAATCAAAGGAATCGCAAGTTATCATCATTTCTCATCATACTCCTTCAATGAAAAGCACTTCTCCTGATGATGAAACTGGTGTTATTCAACATGCCTTTTGTTCTAAATTGGATCATTTGCTTAATTTTAAGAAAACTCATATCTCTTGTTGGTGTTGTGGTCATACTCATAGAAGTTTCAATTATTTCACAAAAAATACAAAATTAATTGGAAATCAAAGAGGTTATTTTTGGGAAGTTGAGAAAACTGGTTATAAACCTGATTTTGTTTTTAATTTAAATCTTAATCCAAATCAAAAAAAGAAATGAAACAAAAAATAAAATAATAAAATAAAGAAATTTGAACTTCTCTTTTTATTAAAAAAAAGTTGTTTTTTGTTTTTTGTTTTTTGTTTTTGAATCAAAAAGAAAAGTAAAAAAAAAAAAGTAAAGCAAAAGAAAACAAAGTCGGAACCTTTTTTCTTTTTTTTTTGCTAATTCAATTCCAACTCAAATCAAAAAAAAAATTTTTTTTTTCGTGATCCAAATTTTGGTTTTGCTAAACAACAAATCAAGAAACTTAAAAGTAAAAGTAAAAGTAAAAGTAAAAGTAAAATGAAAGAAAGGAAAGAAAAGAAAAGAAAGAGAAATTAGATTTTTTGGAAATAATTATAAGGGAAAAAGCCTTTTTTTCCATTCATACTGCCTTCCCACCAACCATCATCATGTTCCTTTTCGACTTCTACGATATCATTAACTCTAAAAGAAAGTTCACCTTCTTGACCATCATAATCATACAAAGCCTTCATTCTTGGTTTAGAAGGTTTTGGTGGAGATCTTGCACCAAAAGGTCTTGGTGGTTTTTGGGATTGTTGAGGACTAAAAGAAGGTTTTGGTCCTGCTCCAAAAGAAGGTTTTTGAGATTGTTGAGGACTAAAAGAAGGTTTTTGGGATTGTTGAGGACTAAAAGAAGGTTTTTGAGATTGTTGAGGACTAAAAGAAGGTTTTGGTCCTGCTCCAAAAGAAGGTTTATTTCCTCCTCCAAAATTTGGGGATTTATTTGCACCTCCAAAACTGGATTTAGGACTTGCTCCAAATGATTTAGCTCCGCCACCAAATGAAGGTTTATTTCCTCCACCAAAAGAAGGTTTTTGATTTGCTGCAAATGATTTATTTCCACTAGTAAAATTTGCTGGTGATGCTCTTTTTGCTCGTGCTGCTAATGCTTGTCCTAATCCCATTGGACCACCCATTGGACTTGAATTAGTAGTTGATTTATCAGAGGTTAAAGAAGGAGCAGATCTATCGTTAGTAACAGCTTTTTTCAATTTGCCTTTTTTAAATGATTCAATTGATCCAAGAAGAGCGGATCTTGATTTTGTAGTTGGTGGTGGATTTGAATTGTTTGGAGGTGGATTTCCTTTAGGAGGAGGCGGACCACCTTTAGGTGGAGGAGGACCGCCCATTGGTGGAGGAGGACCGCCCATTGGTGGTTTTGGTCCCATTGTTGGTTTTGGACCTAATGTTGGTTTTGCTCCAAATGTTGGTTTTGGTCCAACTGCTGGTTTTGGACCTAATGGTGGTTTTGGTCCCATTGGTGGTTTTGGACCTAATGGTGGTTTTGCTCCAAATGTTGGTTTTGGTCCAACTGCTGGTTTTGGTCCTGGTTTTGGTGGTGGTGATTTTGGGCTTGGTGGTTTATTTGCTCCGAATGATCTCGGACTTGGTGATTTTTTGGCTCCAAATGTTGGTTTTGCTCCAAATCCACTTTGTTGTGCCATCGGTGGTTTTGCTCCAAATGTTGGTTTTGCTCCAAATCCACTTTGTTGTCCCATCGGTGGTTTTGCTCCAAATGCTGGTTTTGCTCCAAATCCACTTTGTTGTCCCATCGGTGATTTAGGTTTAGGTGGTGGACTTGCTCTTACTGTTTCTTCTATTATGTCTAAGTAGTTTAGTGGTACTACTCCTTTTTTTCCGTTCAATACTGCATCTCCCCATCCATCTTGATGTTGTTGAGTAATTTCTAATTTATCTCCTAATGAAAATGATAATTCTGATGGATCTGATCCTTGAAAATCATATTTCGCAATTCCCATAGTTTTTTTAACAGCCGCTTGTGGCTTTTATCATTTTAATTTTAATTTTAATTTTAATTTTAATTTTAATTTTAATTTTAATTTTAATTTTAATTTTAATATTAATATTAATTTTAATTTTAATTTTAATTTTAATTTTAATTTTAATTTTAATTTTAATTTTAATTTTAATTTTAATTTTAATTTTAATATTAATATTAATTTTAATTTTAATTTTAATATTAATTTTAATTTTAATTTTTAATTTTAATTTTTAATTTTTAATTTTAATTTTAATTTTAATTTTAATTTTAATTTTAATTTTAATTTTAATTTTAATTTTAATTTTAATTTTAATTTTAATTTTAATTTTAATTTTAATTTTAATTTTAATTTTTAATTTTAATTTTAATTTTAATTTTAATTTTAATTTTAATTTTAATTTTAATTTTAATTTTAATTTTTAATTTTAATTTTAATTTTAATTTTAATTTTAATTTTAATTTTAATTTTAATTTAATTTTAATTTTAATTTTAATTTTTAAATTTTAATTTTAATTTTAATTTTAATTAATTTTAATTTTAATTTTAAATTTAAATTTTAATTTTAATTTTAATTTTTAATTTTTAATTTAATTTTAATTTGATTTTTAATTTTAATTTTAATTTTAATTTTAAATTTCAATTTTAATTTTTAATTTTAATTTTAAATTTCAATTTTAATTTAATTTTAATTTTAATTTTTATATTTAATTTTAATTTTAATAAATGAATTTTAATTTTAATTTTAATTTTAATTTTAATTTTTTAATTTTAATTTTTAATTTTAATTTTAATGAATATTAATTTTAATTTTAATTTTAATTTTAATTTTAATTTTAATTTTAATTTTAATTTTAATTTTAATTTTAATTTTAATTTTAATTTTAATTTTAATTTTAATTTTAATTTTAATTTTAATTTTAATTTTAATTTTAATTTTAATTTTAATTTTAATTTTAATTTTAATTTTAATTTTAATTTTAATTTTAATTTTAATTTTAATTTTAATTTTAATTTTAATTTTAATTTTAATTTTAATTTTAATTTTAATTTTAATTTTAATTTTAATATTAATTTTTAATTTTAATTTTAATTTTAATTTTAATTTTAATTTTAATTTATAAATGAATTTTAATTTTAATTTTAATTTTAATATTAATTTTAATTTTAATTTTAATTTTAATTTTAATTTTAATTTTAATTTTAATTTTAGTTTTAATTTTAATTTAAATTTTAATAAATGAATTTTAATTTTAATTTTAATTTTAATTTTAATTTTAATGAATCTATTATTGAACATTTTATTTACAGGAGATCTATTTTGAGGACTACCAAAAGATTTTGGACTAGAATTAAATTTAGGAGGTGAAGTTTTAGCACCTCCACCAAAAGAAGGCTTAGCACCTCCACCGAAAGTAGGAGGTTTAGCACCTCCACCAAAAGAAGGTTTAGCACCTCCACCAAAAGTAGGAGGTTTAGCTCCTCCACCAAAAGAAGGTTTAGCTCCTCCACCAAAAGTAGGTTTAGCTCCTCCACCAAAAGAAGGTTTAGCTCCTCCACCAAAATTTGGTGGTGATCCTCTTTTTGCTCGTGCTGCTAAAGCTTGTCCTAATCCCATTGGTCCTCCTCCTTGTGTTGGTGTTTTTTCTGCTGTTAAAACTGGTGCTGATCGATCGTTTGTAACTGCTTTTTTTAATTTTCCTTTTCTAAATCCTTCTATTGATCCTAATAAATTCTTTCGATCTTTTGTTACTGCTGGTGGTTCTGTTTATTTTGTTGTTTTTTTATTTAGTTTTTTGTTTTTCTTTTAAATTTTTTTTTGTTTAATTTTACGTGATGTTGGAGGTGGTGGTCCAGCTATTTTAAATTTAATTTTATATTTATATTTAATTTTAATTTTAATTTTAATTTTAATTTTAATTTTAATTTTAATTTTAATTTTAATTTTAATTTTAATTTTAATTTTAATTTTAATTTTAATTTTAATTTTAATTTTAATTTTAATTTTAATTTTTAATTTTAATTTTAATTTTAATTTTAATTTTAATTTTTAATTTTAATTTTATTTAATTTTATTTTAATTTTAATTTTTAATTTTAATTTTAATTTTAATTTTTATATTTATATTTAATTTTAATTTTTAATTTTAATTTTAATTTTAATTTTAATTTTAATTTTAATTTTAATTTTATAAATGAATTTTAATTTTAATTTTAATTTTAATTTTAATTTTAATTTTTAATTTTAATTTTAATTTTAATTTTAATTTTATTTTTAATTTTAATTTTAATTTTAATTTTAATTTATAATTTTTAATTTTAATTTTTAATTTTAATTTTGATTTTAATTATAAATTGAACATCCTAAAAATTTTTCAAATAAAAATCAAATAAAAAAATACCTCCCATTGGTGGTGGTGGTGGTCCGCCGCCTAATTATTTAATACGAAAAAAAAAAGCAAATTTAAATCAATAAAATACAAAAAAATAAATTAAATTAATATTAAAAAAAAGCACTAACCCATTGGTGGAGGTGGTGGTCCGCCTATTTAATTTGAAATAGGAAAATATTTAGAATAAGTTTTTATTATTTATGTTTAAAAAATTTTTATTTAAGAAAAATAGAAATTGTTTTATTTTTTTTTTACAAACCTGATGTTTCTTTTTTATAATTAAATTAAAATTGAAAATTAATTGATATTATCAAAATTAATTGTTTTAAAACATTGACAAGCAAAAACAATATAATTTGAATATGAAAAGCAATTTTGAAATTGGAATTTAAATCAATGTCAATATCAATGTCAATTTTAATGTGAATTTTAATTTTGAATTTTGAATTTTGAATTTTGAATTTTGAATTTTTAAAGAGAAAAAAAGGGGTGAGTATCATTGATGAGTCAACAAATAATTCTAATCTTTTTAAAAATAAAAGAATTTCTTACTATTTTTGTTTTCTATTAATTTTATAAATAATAAAAAAATAAGAAAATTAATTTTTAAATTGAAATTTATTTTTGTTTTCATTTTTAGAAAAAGAAAAGAAAATAAAACTTACTTTTTCTTCCAAACATTATTTTAAAAAAATTAAAAAAAAAAATGAAAAATAAAAAGAAGAAAAACTCAAAAAAATAAGAAAAAATAACTAATTTTTCAAAAAAATTAATAATTTAAATTTCTTTTTTATTTTTTATTTAATTAATTCAAAATAAAAAAAAAAGTGGAATAAAAAATAAAAAAGTGGAATGAATAGAAAATGTTTTAATAATTTTGATTTAGTAATTGTTGTTTTAATTGTTGTTCTCTTAATTTCAACTCTTCTTCTTGTTTTTTTAATTCAAGAATTTGAATTTTAATTTGTTGTCTTTGAGTTTTGAGTTGATAAATTTGAATTTTCAATTCATTTTGAGGTTTTTTCAAATCAGTTTCTTGAGATTTCAAATCATTTTGGATATAATTTTGTTGAAAATTTTGTTGATAATCTACTTCATAATTTTGTTGATAATTTGCTTCATAGTTTTGAGTAGGATTTTGAGGAGGTGATCCTAATTTTGATATTGATTTTATTTTTAATTTAATTTTAATTTAATTTAATTTAATTTATTTTGATTTTAATTTTGAATTGATTTTAATTTGATTTCAATTTAATTTTGATTTTGATTTTGATTTTGATTTTCAATTTGATTTTTGATTTTGATTTTGATTTTTGATTCAATTTAATTTTAATTCAATTTTTATTTTGATTTAATTTTAATTCAATTTAATTCAATTTAATTTAATTTGATTTTCAATTTAAATTAATTGATTTAATTTTTTGATTTTCATTTTAATTCAATTTTAATTTTTTTTTTTTCCTTTTGAAATTTTGATTTAATTTTTGATTTTGATTTTGATTGGATTTAAAAAGAATAAAATTAATTTAATTAAATGGAATAAAGAAATTGCTTATTTTGATTTTATTTTTTTTAATTTTGATTTTTGATTTTTATTGTTATTTATGTTTAAATTTTTTATTTAAGAAAAATTTTGATTTTGATTTTGATTTTGATTTTAATTTTGTTTTTGATTTTGATATAAAATTTTTGAAAATTTTTGATTTTGATTTTGATTTTAATTGTTTGAAATTTTGATTTTGATTTTGAAAAAAATTTAAAAAAGCAATTTTGATTTTGGAATTTTGAATCAATTTATTTTGATTTTGATTTTAATTTGGATTTAATTTGAAATTTGATTTTCAAAATAAATGGAATAAAAAAACGAACTGCTTGGTGGTTTTGGTGGTGGTCCGCCTAATTTTTTGAAAAGGAAAATATTTAGTTTTTCTATTTTTTTATTTATGTTTAAAAAAATTTTTAAAAAGAAAAATAGAAATTGTTTCAAAACAAACCTGAATAATTTTTATAATTAAATTAAAATTGAAAATTAATTGAAAATCAAAATTAAAAAAAAATTGACAACAAAAACAATATAATGAAAAAAAAAATTTTGAAAAAATGAATTTAATAATTATATTGATTTTTGATTGTTCTTTTAATTTTTAATTAATTTGTTTTTGAATTTAAGTTCTTCTTCTTTTTAGTTCCATCATTTGAGTTTGAATTTTTTTTTTTCTAATTCTAATTCTTGAGATTTTCAAATCATTTTGTTGATAATAAAAATTTTTTGATAATTAGTTTGTTTCAATTATAATCTTGAGAATAATTTGGTTGTTTCTTTTTTTTGATAATTTTGTTTTGTTGAAAAAAGAAAAATAATTCTTCAATAAAAAACTGTTGGAATGAAAAATAATCAAATAAAAATTGAAATGATTTTGATTTTGTTTAATAATTTTCTTTTTTGATAATCTTGAGATTTAATTTTTGTTTTTTGATTTGATATTTTTGTTTTTAATTCCATCATTTTGATTTTTGATTTTTGCTTTTGAATTTGATTTTTTTGTTTTTCAATTCATCTTTAATTTTTGATAATTTTCATGTTCTTTTTGATTTCAAATCATTTTGAATAATTTTTGAGAATTATTTGATTTTGTTATTTTGATTTTGATTTTGATTTTGATTTTGAATTTAGATATGATTTAATTTAGATTTGAATTTTGATTTTGATTTTGATTTTGATATGATTTTGATTTTTGATTTTGATAATTTTGATTTTGATTTTGGTTTTGATTTTGATTTTGATTTTGATTTTGATTTTGATTTTGATTTTGATTTGATTTTGATTTGGTTTTTGATTTGGATTTTGATTTATATTTATATTTTTAATTTTGAATTTTTATTTAAATAAAGTTTTTACTTGAGTTGAATTTGTATTTGCTGGTTTAAAAACGAAAGTTGCTTTTTTTGGTTTCTAAGAATATTGAAATAGTAAAAAAAATTAAAATTAAAATTATTTTTTTGTTGATTTGCTGTTTTAAAATAAAAATTATTTTATTTACTTGTAGGTACAGCTCCCATTAAAAATAAATTATAAAATAATCCAAAAATTGAAAAATGAAAAAGTAAAAAAAATGAAAAAAAAAAATGTTTAATGAAAAAAATGTTTGATTGTTTTTATATTCTTTTAAAAAAAAATGAAAAGAAAACAATTAGAATAAAAAAAAAGTGGAATTATTTTTTAAGAATTAAAGATAAAAAGAAAAAGTGGAATTATTTTTGTTCTTCTTCTTTTTTTTTTGATAAATTGAAAATGTTTTTATAATAAAAATCAAGTAAATAAGATCCTAAAATTGATTTTGGATTTAATAGAAAATAATCTTTTACATCAGTAAATTCTTCAAATATTTCTTGGTTTAATTTTGTTTCATCGATTTTATCATGATAAAGAAAATAAATTAATTGTTGAATTGTTTCAAATAATTTTCCTGAATAATCATGAACTTGATTTGAAGTATCATTAACATTCAATAAAAACATTCCTTTAAATAATTCACTTCTTATTTGTAATATTAATTTATGAACTTTAATTTCTTTTTCTTCACAAATTATTGTAAAATCTTTGGTTTCATTTTGTTGATATAATTTATGGAAATCTTTTAATATTCCTTTTATTCCTTCTTTTTCTTTAATCCAATTTAAATCAAATCCTGTTTTTTCAAATAAATCATAAGTTAATACTTTTTCAATTTCTTCAATTTCAATTTCTTTCATTCTTTCATTTTTTCTTTCATCTTGAATTTGTTTCTTTTCTTGAATTTGTTTCCTTTGTTTAATTTGATTTTTAAAATTGATTAAATTTTGAAATCTTTGAAGAAAATAATCAAAATTAACAAATCCAGTATAAAGAAAATTTAAAGCTAATTGAATATCTTTTTTTGGTTTTCTTCTGCAAATATTGATAAATCTTGTTAAATTTGTTTGATTATTATCAAATCTTGTTAAAAGAATTAAATGATGAGCTTTGATTATTTCTCCATCATTACATTTAATTTCAATATCTGCAAATTCATTTGATTTCAAAAAATTGTTTAAATCTTCATTAAACGAATAAATTTTTGGAAATAAACCAATCATTTCTCGATTAATTTCATAATCTTTCAAATCAAAAACATTTCCACCATTAACCATCAAGGATAGCATAAATGGAATATTTTTATTTTTACATGCATAATTTAAAACTGTTTCATTTTTATTTGTTTTTGAATTAATATCAATTCCTTTTGAAAGTAAATATTTAATAATTTCAAGTGAAAAGCTTTTCTGTTTGCAAGCATAATGTAAAATTGTTTTCTTTTTCTCTTTTGTAATTGAATTAATATCAATTCCTGATGAAATTAAATATTCAATCATTTCAAGTGAAATATTTGGATTACGACAAGCATAATGTAAAATTGTTTTATTTCGATTTGCTTTTGAATTAATATCAATTCCTGATGAAATTAAATATTTAATAATTTCAAGTGAAATATTTGGATTTTGGCATGCAATATGTAAAGCTGTTTTTTTTAAACCTGTTATTTTTGAATTAATATCAATTCCTGATGAAATTAAATATTTAATAATTTCAAGTGAAATATTTGGATTCAAACATGCATAGTGTAAAATTGTTTCATTTTTATTTGTTTTTGAATTAATATCAATTCCTTTTGAAAGTAAATATTTAATAATTTGAAGTGAAATATTTGGATTTTGGCATGCAATATGTAAAATTGTTTCATTTTGAATTGTTTTTGAATTAATATCAATTCCTTTTGAAAATAAATATTTAATAATTTCAAGTGAAATATTTGGATTACGACATGCATAATTTAAAATTGTTTTAGTTTGAATTGTTTTTGAATTAATATCAATTCCTTTTGAAAGTAAATAGTCAATAATTTCAAGTGAAATATTTGGATTTTGGCATGCATAATGTAAAACTGTTTCATTTTTATATTTTGTAATTGAATTAATATCAATTCCTTTTGAAAATAAATATTTAATAATTTCAAGTGAAATATTTGGATTCAAACATGCATAATGTAAAATTGTTTTATTTTTATTTGTTTTTGAATTAATATCAATTCCTTTTGAAAGTAAATATTTAATAATTTCAAGTGAAATATTTTTATTTGGATTCAAAAATGCATAATGTAAAACTACTTCATCTTTATTTGTTTTTGAATTAATATCAATTCCTTTTGAAAGTAAATATTTAATAATTTTAAGTGAAATATTTGGATTTGGATTCAAACATGCAATATGTAAAACTGTTTCATTTTGATTTGTTTTTGAATTAATATCAATTCCTTTTGAAAGTAAATATTCAATAATTTCAAGTGAAATTTTTGGATTCAAACACGCATAATGTAAAGCTACTTCATCTTGATTTGTTTTTGAGTTAATATCAATTCCTTTTGAAAGTAAATATTCAATAATTCCAAGTGAAATATTTTTATTTGGATTTAAGCATGCATAATGTAAAACTGTTTCATTTTTATTTGTTTTTGAGTTAATATCAATTCCTTTTGAAAGTAAATATTCGATAATTCCAAAGGAAATATTTGGATTTAAGCATGCAATATGTAAAATTGTTTCATTCCATCCAGTTTTTGAATTAATATCAATTCCTTTTGAAAGTAAATATTCAATAATTTGAAGGGAAGTATTTGGATTTAAGCATGCAATATGTAAAAATGTTTCATCTTGAATTGTTTTTGAGTTAATATCAATTCCTTTTGAAATTAAATATTTAATAATTCCAAGTGAAATATTTGAATTTTTGCATGCATAATGTAAAACTGTTTCATCTTTATTTGTTTTTGAGTTAATATCAATTCCTTTTGAAAGTAAATATTCAATAATTTCAAATGAAATATTTGGATTTAAACATGCAATATGTAAAAATGTTTCATCTTGATTTGTTTTTGAGTTAATATCAATTCCTGATGAAATTAAATATTTAATAATTCCAAGTGAAATATTTGGATTTAAACATACATAATGTAAAACTGTTTCACCATAAATTGTTTTTGAATTAATATCAATTCCTTTTGAAAGTAAAAATTCAGTCATTCCAAGTGAAATATTTGGATTTAAGCATTCAATATGTAAAACTGTTTCATTTTGATTTGTTTTTGAATTAATATCAATTCCTTTTGAAAGTAAATAGTCAATAATTTCAAATGAAATATTTGGATTTAAACATGCAATATGTAATGAATTTCTTCTTTTTTCATCAATTAAATTTAGATTTGCACCTTTTGAAATTAAAAGTTCAATTATTTCTTTTGAAACTTGTTTTTCTATTGCAAAATGTAAAATTGGTTTTTGTTCTTTTATTAATTGATTTTCTGGAATTAATTCAATTTCTTTTAATTTTTGAAAATTGTTTTCTTCAATCATTTGCCAAATATCTTCAATCTCTTTTATTTTTGAATCCTTTCAATAATCTTCAATTCTTCTTTATTATCTTTTATTATCTTTATTATGTTTTTAATATCTTTAATATCTTTATTATCTTTAATATCTTTATTATTATCTTTATTATCTTTATTATCTTTATTATCTTTATTATCTTTATTATCTTTTAATATCTTTATTATCTTTAATATCTTTATTATCTTTTAATATCTTTATTTTTTCTTTAATATCAATTTTTTTTAAATATTTTTTATTATCTTTATTATCTTTATTATCTTTATTATCTCTTTATTATCTTTATTATCTTTATTATCTTTATTATCTTTTATTATCTTTATTATCTTTATTTATCTTTATTATCTTTACTTTATTATCTTCATTATATTTAATATCTTTATTATCTTTATTATCTTTTTTATCTTTAAAAATTATGAAATTTGTTTTGCTCTTTATTATCTTTTTTATCTTTTTATTTTTATTTATATTTTTTTCTTTATTATTTTTTTTCTTTTTTTTCTTTTTCTTTCTTATCTTTATTAATATTTTTATTATCTTTATTATCTTTATTATCTTTTTATCTTTTATTATCTTTTATTATCTTTATTATCTTTATTATCTTTTATTATCTTTTTATCTTTATTATCTTTATTATCTTTTTATCTTTTTTTATCTTTATTATCTTTATTATCTTTATTATCTTTATTATCTTTATTATCTTTATTATCTTTATTATTTATCTTTATTATCTTTATCTTTATTATCTTTAATATCTTTTATTATCTTTAATATCTTTTAATATCTTTATTATTGTTTTTGTGTGTTTTTTATTATCTTTATTATCTTTAATATCTTTAATATCTTTAATATCTTTATTATCTTTTTATTATCTTTTAATATCTTCATTATATATCTTTATTATCCTTAATATCTTTATTATCTTTATTATCTTTAATATCTTTATTATCTTTAATATCTTTATTATCTTTATTATCCTTATTATTCATTTTTGTGTGCTTGTTTGTGTTTTTATTAAAATAAAAAAATGGAAAAAAAAATCTTTTTTTTTTATATTTTTGAATAAAAAAGAAGAAGAAAGCAAAAAAAAAGTTTGTTTGTTTGTTTGTTTGTTTGTTTGTTTGTTTGTTTGTTTGTTTGTTTGTTTGTTTGTTTGTTTGTTTGTTTGTTTGTTTGTTTGTTTGTTTGTTTTTTTGTTTGTTTGTTTTATTTTATTTGCTTTTATTTTATTTGCTTTTATTTTATTTGCTTTTATTAAATAATTGAACTTTCAGACTTAATCCTTTTCATTTGAGTATAAAGATCATTAAACTGTTGAATTGAATTAAAAGATATCCAAAAAGTAAAAGGGAAACCAATTCTTGTAACAGATAATCTTCTTCTTTTTTTGTATTTGGAACGTTCTTCTTCATGAATAATACAATGTGAATCAATTTCTATAAGATCCATTGGTAATAACGAAGCTTTTTGTGCAGATTCAAAAATGGCTAAATACTTTCCTTTTAAAACCAAGTATCTTTTTTTCCATTGTTTTTTCTTTCCTTTGATTTTAACACAGACTTGATATTCTCCTTCAAATAAAGTATTTTTCTTTGATTTTAATTCATTTTGGGAATAATGTTCAATTTTATTATTTGTTGAAAATTTCAAAAACTTTTGATATTTTTTCAGTTCATGAGGTTCTTTTCCTAATAAAATTCCCAAATCTGTTATTTTTGATTCATCCTCTTCAAAAAGAAAGAGGAAATCTTGGAAAAAACGGAAAAATGTTTTAAAATGTTTTAATTCTTTAAGTATTGTTGAGATTTTGTTGATAGATTGTCCTATTTTATAAAGTCCAGTTTCTGTGAAATATTTGAATTTTTCTTGATCAATAAATTGGGTTGTTATTAAGTAAAGATCTTGTACAATTAAGTCCATTGGTTGTTGATTTTGTTTTTGAAGATGTAAATTTTGTGGATGAAGAGTAAATATTTGTAGTTTTGGTTTTTGAGTTTCATTTAACGAGTTTTCGAACATTAATTGTGAATGTTCCTAAAAGAAAAAAATTTAATTTAAAATTTAATTTAAAATTTAATTTAAAAATTTAATTTAAAAATTTACAGTTATGCTTGCAAAAAATCGTTTCATTTTCTTTTCATTTTTAGATATTTCTGAATTCATAAATTTCATATAAGGTCTAGAATCTCCAAATTTAATTCCAGTTGCCATAAGAGTTAAAACTGAAGCAATTAGAACTAAACCTCTTTTTGTAGATTCATTGATTTCCCCTTAAAATATTAAATATTTTAAATATTTTATAATTTATATATTTTATATTTTAAATATTTTATATATTTTAAATATTTTTTGAATATTTTAAATATTTTATAATTTATATATTTTATATATTTTGAATATTTTATATATTTTATATATTTTGAGTATTTTATATATTTTATATATTTTATATATTTTAAATATTTTAAATATTTTATATATTTTTACAATCTATAACCCCAAATGATTTGGGTGATACAATTGCAGGACAAAAACATCGAATAAAAAGAAAATTTCCTAAAGCTTCAAATTCATGATTTGGAAATTTTCTAGCAGTTTCTGATCTTATATGTTGACAAATAATCTTAAATTGATAAGGAATTAAATGAACGGAGTTAAAAATTGCTTGAGCAAAAATTTTAAAATATTTCTTTAAATGACTAGTGTTTTTAGAATAACTGTAAGATTGCTCAGGATTGACTTCAAAATCCAATCCACTATCATTAATATTCTGAATAATTTTTGTCAAAATCATTTTCAAATAATCATTTCCATAAAATTTGGCAAAATTCATTAAAGAAATTGATGTAATTTCATTTGAACGAAATAGAAAGGATGCTTCAGTTGTTTGTAAAATATGTTGTGAAATTTGAAACTTTAAAAATGAAAGATGTGCAAATGGATCCAATAGATTTGTTATTCTTGTGCTTAAAAGAGCAATTTTAGTTTGTGTTAAATCTAATTGAAATAATTGATAAACATAATCTATATCTTTTTTCCTCATAAATGATCCTAAATATTCCTCTCCTTTTTTGATACACATTGGAAGTATTTCATCTTCTGTTGATTCATTCTCATTGATTCTTATTGGTTTTTGAATTGCTTTGTATTCATCAAATAAACTCTTTGTTGTTAAACGTAAAATTTTTCCGATTGATTTCTTTCTTGAATTTTCTACGATTTCTTTTGCTTTCTAAAAATTAATTTTAATTTTTAATTTTTAATTTTTAATTTTTAATTTTTAATTTTTAATTTTTAATTTTTAATTTTTAATTTTCTTCACTTTTTCATGATCTTCAATCCCAAATTTTTGAAGTAACTTTGAGAAAGAAATTGATAGTAAATTAAAATCACAAATTCCAGCAATATTTTCATTTAAATATTTTTGGAAGAAATTATAAATTTTAAAAGAATATGCTAAATTTTGTTTGTTTTTGAAAAATAAATGAAATGAATTTAGTCCATTTTTCAAAAAAAAGAAATAAGAATAAGAATAATAATCAATTATTATTTATGTAAATAAACCTTGTTGAACAATTTGTTCTTCACAAATTAAAGATGTGATTTTAGAGGTAACTTTGTAATTAAAATTAACAGAAATAGAATACAAATCAACAAGCGATAAAATGGAATTTTTCAATTCTTTTGATGAATTTTTCCAATAGTCATCAGTTTCAAAAAATTGTTCGAGTTCTGAATAAATCTCATAAGGATCAACTTCAAAATAATCACCTCCAATTAAAACTCTTTTTAAATCATAAAAAACATCTTTATTTTCTTTCAGAATATCATTTGATTCTAGTAAATTTTTCACATTTTCAATCATTAAATTGAATGGAGAATTTAAAGAAATTCCATTCAAATCAAGAACCATTTTATAAATTTGTGAAAAAAAATGATTGCTTCTTAATTTGTCAATTTTCAAATTCCCAATTATAAATATTAAAATGTGTTGGATTTGATATCTAAAAGCATCAAAAGTCGAAGTTTCGTAATTATTTGCCAAAATAAAATTGTGGAAAACTGTTGAATATTTTTCAACTTGTTCATCTGAAATTGAGATGTTTATTCCATATTTTTGATTCTCATAAATTTTATATGATTGAACATAAATAGGATTGGTTGATATTTTTTCTGTTTTTTGATTTAGTTCTTGAATTTTCTTTTGATTTTGAAGAATTTTTGATTTAAGATTTTGAATAAGTTTAATTTTTTTCTGTTTTTCATTTTGATTTATATTTTGATTTTGATTTTGATTTTGATTTTGATTTTGATTTTGATTTTGATTTTGATTTTGAATTTGATTTTGATTTATATTTTGATTTATATTTTCACTTTGATTTTGATTTATATTTTGATTTATATTTTCAATTTCATTTTCAATTTCATTTTCTATTTGATTTTCAATTTGATTTTCAATTTCTTTTTCCTTTATTTTTTCAAGTCTTCTTTTCACTTCATCTTCTATTGATAAAAGATCCATTTTTTCTTTTTCAAAAGCAATATTTGTTTCATTATCATTATCATTATTCTCAGTTAAATCAACATCCAGATGTTTAGAACTTTTTTGGAGTTGTTTTCTTGCGAATTCATTATAAGAAAAACTTCTAGGACTTAATTTTTCCTTTTGGATTGAAGAATTTCTGAGAGAAAATTGAGAAGAATCAAATTTGAAATTTTCTGAAAAAGTTTTTGAAGCAAGATTTCTTCTTCGAGGAGAAAGTTGAGGAGAAAGTTGAGGAGAAGATCTAGTTCTTAAATTTGTGAGTTGATCCTGTCTTGAAATTTCCTTTTCAATTGAACTTTGAAGCCATTTTAATGTATTTTTATTTTGGAATTCCATTGACAATCTTTTACGTAAAGGTGATTTTGATAATTTTTGATTAATAGTTGAATCATCCATACTAAAAGGTTGTTTTTTATCAAGTGTTGAATCTGTATTTAATCTGTTCAATTGAAATCTTGTAACGATTTTGTCTAATTTCATTTGATCTTCTTTTATTTTTTTTTCTCTTAGTTTTGGTGATGATAATTCGGCTAATATTCTTTTATGTGGAATTTTTATATGTTTTGGTTTTTGTTCTGAAAATGTTAACATTAATTTTTTTTTCTTTTCTGTTTTTTGTTTTTTATTTTTGGGGAATAATCCTGAGAATATGTGAGTTTGAGAAGAAAGATCCATGTGGTACCAAATATACAGATAAGCTATAAATTTAAGGATATTATTTTCTTTTCCCTTTTATTTTTTTTTTAATATTAATATAAATTTTAATTTTATAAATGAATTTTAATTTTAATTTTAATTTTAATTTTAATTTTAATTATAATTTTAATTTTAATTTTAATATTATAAATGAATTTTAATTTTAATTTTAATATTAAATTTAATATTAATTTTAATTTTATAATTTTAATTTTAATTTTAATTATAATTTTAATTTTAATTTTAATTTTAATATTAAATTTAATTTTAAATTTTAATTTTAATTTTAATTTCAATTTTAATTTTAATTTTAATTTTAATTTTAATTTTAATTTTAATTTTAATATTAAATTTAATTTTAATTTTATAAATGAATTTTAATTTTAATTTTAATTTTATAAATGAATTTTAATTTTAATTTTAATTTTAATTTTAATTTTAATTTTAATTTTAATTTTAATTTTAATTTTAATTTTAATTTTAATTTTAAATTTTAATTTGAATTTTAATTTTAATTTTAATTTTAATTTTAATTTTAATTTTAATTTTAATTTTAATTTTAAATTTAATTTTAATTTTAATTTTAATTTTAATTTTAATTTTAATATTAATTTTAAATTTAATTTTAATTTTAAATTTATAAATGAATTTTAATTTTATAAATGAATTTTAATTTTAATTTTAAATAGAATTTGGAACTAAATTTGGAATTTGGAATTTTAATTATAATTGTAATTTTAAGTTTCTACATTTGCAATATCTTTTGGAGAACATAAATATCCTCTATAATTTGATTCTGAAACTTTTTCAAGAATTTTTTTAGCTTTAGATTGATTTCCATGAATTTTCTCAATTTCAGAAAAATTTAAATCAGGAAATAATTGAGATAAAAATTGAATTAAAACAATTCCATTCTAATAAAAAAAAATAATTAAAAATTAAAATAAGAAAAAAGCAAAAAAAAAAAAATTAATAATAAAAAATTAAAATTAAAATTATTTAAAAATTATACTTTCAAATCTTTTGAGAAATTTGAAATTTGATTTGTTTTTTCAAGAAAAGAATTAATCCAATTCATTAAAATTAGTTGAGGTGAAGAAAATATCTCTTTTTGATCAGCATCTAAAGAAATTGCAAGTTGATTAACATGAGAAAGTATCGTTATTAATTCTGGAGTTTTTGTTCTTGACATTTTAAATAAAATAATTTAAAAAAAAAAATTTAAAAAAAAAATGAAAAAAGAAAAAAAATGAAAAAGGAGATTTTTTTATTTTTTATTTATTTTAAAAAAAAAATTATTTCAAAAATAAAAAAAATAAAAAAAATAAAAAAATTAAATTTGATTTGTTTTTAAAAGTTGATGCCAAGATTCAAATTCTTGTTGGTTATTAAAATTTAAATAAAAAATTCCTTCTTTTGATTTTATTGAAATACAATTATCTTTTTTTGTTATAGCTTTTGGAATTCTATTAATTTTTACTGAAGAAATAAGTTTAATTTCCAAAATTGGATCTGTATCCTAAATATTAAAAAAAAATAAAAAAAAATTAATTAAAGATTTGATTTGATTTAAATTTGATTTAAATTTGATTTAATTTTGATTTAATTTTGATTTAAATTTGATTTAAATTTGATTTAATTTTGATTTAATTTTGATTTAATTTTGATTTAATTTAAATTTAATTTAATTTTGATTTAATTTTGATTTAATTTAATTTTGTTTTGATTTTGATTTAATTTTGATTTAATTTTGATTTAATTTTGATTTAATTTAAATTGATTTAAATTTGATTTAATTTTAATTTAATTTTGATTTAATTTGAATTTGATTTAATTTTAATTTTAATTTTGATTTACATTTGATTTAAATTTGATTTAATTTTGATTTAATTTTGAATTAATTTAATTTGATTTTGATTTAATTTGATTTAATTTTGATTTAAATTTGATTTAATTTTGATTTAATTTAAATTTGAATTGATTTAATTTGATTTAATTTAAATTTGATTTAGATTTTAATTTAAATTTAATTTTGATTTAAATTGATTTAAATTTGATTTAATTTTGATTTAAATTTAATTTTGATTTAAATTTGATTTAATTTTAATTTGATTTAATTTAAATTTGATTTAATTTTGATTTAAATTTAATTTTGATTTAAATTTGATTTAATTTTAATTTTAATTTTGATTTACATTCTTCGCTTTAAAAAAACATAAATATCCTTTCCAAATTCCAACTCCAAATTTTCCCCATCCACTTTTTTTGGAAAGAGCTTTTTGATTTTTTTCTTCTTTAATTCGAATTATATCTTTTCTAATAGGTGGACCTGAACGACTTAAAACAACCTCAATTTTCGGTTCAGATTTTGAAGTATTGGATTTTGGAATTTGTTGAGTTGGTTGAGTTAATTGAACTGATTGAGTCGGTTGAATTGATTGCTTTGTTTGATTTGTTGAAAATTTATTCGATGAAACTTTTGGTTGTAAAATTTCTTTTTTTGATTGAATTGGATTTTCCATATTTGACTTATCATTTGGATTAATAATTGGACTCTTTGATTGAGTTGTTCTTGGTAAAGGATTTGGTGATATTCTACTGGGTCTGTTTTGTGTTCTTGATGGATTTTCATTGGGAGATTGTAAAGTATTTTTTGGTGAATTTTCATTTTCATTTGCAGATTTTAAATTTTTCAATTCTTCTTCAAGTTCATGAGTTTGATTGACAAGATTGCTCATTTCTTTTTGATGATTCGCATCTATTTGTGATTTTTCACTTTGTAGAGATTGGATAAAGTTCTGTAAACTTTCGATTTTTTTTTGAGAGATTCCATCAACAGGAGCAATTTTACTTTCTTCAACTTTTAAAATTTCATTTTCATTTAAAAGATTTTGTAATTTTTCTCTAAATTGAATAATTTCTTTTTTTTGAGATTCAATTTCTTGATTTAGTAATTGATTTTCTTTTGGGATTGATAAATAATCTTGATTTGCTTTTTCAATTGATGCTTGAGTTTTTTGAGTAATTTCAACAAGATCATCTCTTTGTGAAATTAAAATATCAAGTTCATCTTCACTATCGCTATAAGTATTGGGTTCATTAATTGCTGTTGTGTTTCCTGTTTTTTGTAAATAGTTTGAAATGTATTGAATTAATTGATTTTTCTCTCTTTTTATTTCAGAGTTGTTTTGTAATAGATTGTTAAGTGAGCTTTGAAGTTTGGTAATTTTCTCGTTTTGTTCATTCAATAATGTGGTAAATTCTTCAATGATTAATTTTTCTTCTTGATGATAATTTGTTTGAATTTCCTTAATTATAATTAATTTTATAATTTTATAAATAATTTTATATTTAATTTTATAAATAATTTTATATTTAATTTTATAAATAATTTTATATTTAATTTTATAAATAAATTTATAAATAATTTTATATTTAATTTTATATTTAATTTTATAAATAATTTTATAAATAATTTTATAAATAATTTTATTAATAATTTTATAAATAATTTTATAACTAATTTTATAAATAATTTTATAACTAATTTTATAAATAATTTTATATTTAATTTTATAAATAATTTTATTAATAATTTTATATATAATTTTATAATAAATTTATAAAGGATTATAAAAGAATTTTACTTCAATAGAAGACATTAGAAAAAAAAAAGGAAAAAATGAAAAAAAAAATGAAAAAAAAATTTTTGTTTTTAAAATTCATTTTTTTTCTTTTTTTCTTTTTTTAAAATTATTTTCTTTTTTAATTAATTAGTTGCAAAAAACAAAAAACAAAAAACAAAAAACAAAAACAAAATTTAACATGCTTGATGAAATTGAAGATTATGATGAAAGACTTACAAAAATTTGTAATGAAATTAGTTCATCAATAAACTCATTAAGAAGTTTAAAAGGAAGATCTAGAGACCAAAAATCTGAAGAAATTTCTGACCAATTAAATAAAGCTAAAACACTTTATCGGAGTTTTAAAGCTGAATTAAGAGAATTACCTTTTAATGAAAAAGAAAGTTGGCAAAAGGTTTTTAATTCTTTTAAATTATTTTTTTTTGTTTACGTTTTTTTTTTAATTAAAAATTTTTTTTTGATTTTTTTTTTTAGAAATCAAGTCAACATAACGATACAATTACTGGGTTAATTAATGATTTTAATTATGTTAGAGAAACTGCAGAAAAAGATGAATTAATGGATGGAAGAACAGGTAAAATTTTTTCTTATTTTTTTTTAACTTGATCAAAAAAAGAAATTTTCAATTTTTCCCTTTTATAAATAAATAAATAAATAAAAATATAAAATCTAAATATAATTATAAATATAAATATAAATATAAATATAAATATAAATATAAATATAAATATAAATATAAATATAAATATAAATATAAATATAAATATAAATATAAAAATAAATATAAATATAAATATAAATCTAAATATAAATATAAATATAAATATAAATATAAATATAAATCTAAATATAAATATAAATATAAATCTAAATATAAATATAAATATAATTATAAATATAAATATAATTATAAATATAATTATAAATATAAATATAAATATAATTATAAATATAAATATAAATATAAATATAAATATAAATATAAATATAAATATAAATATAAATATAAATATAAATATAAATATAAATATAAATATAAATATAAATATAAAAATATAAATATAAATATAAATATAAATATAAATATAATTATAAATATAAATATAAATATAAATATAAATATAAATATAAAAATATAAATATAAATATAAATATAAATATAAATATAAATATAAATATAAATATAAATATAAATATATTTTAAATATAAAATTTAAATAGATAATACGGTTGATAAAGAACAAATGACACCACATCAATTACTTGATAGGGGATTAAACATTCAAGATGAATCACTTGAGTCAACAAACAGAATGAAAAAAACAATTGCACAAACAGATCAAGTATTTTTTAAAAAAAAAATATCAAAATTCAAATTGAAATTTTAATATTAAAAATAAAATAAAATAAAAAAGGTTGGAATGAATACACTTGTAACTTTAAATGAACAAACAGAACAAATCCAAAGAATTAGTGAAGGAGTCGATAAAATTGATTCCAATTTGAAAATTGCAGATCGAGAAATTCGATTATTTGTGAAAAGAATGGCAACTGATAAATGCATTGCAGTTTTATTTCTTTTAGTTGTTCTTGGTTTTATTGCAGTTATAATTTATGCTATTGTTAAGAAAAACAAACCTCAAAATGTCCCTAATTCAGCAAAAGACGTTTAATTCAATTTTTCTCAATAACAAAAAACAATCAAAAAGAAAAAGAAAAAACTTTTTTCAATAAGATTTTTTTTTTGAACTAAAAATTTCCCTTTTAATTTTTTCTTTCTTTTGTTTTTTTTTCCTTTTTTTCTTTTGCAAAAAAAAAACTTACAAAAAAAAATTAAATTCATTTTTTTTTCTTTTTTTTCTTTATTAAAATTTTTTTATAAAATAAAATAAAATAAAATGTCAAACATTGAACTTAAAGAAATTAATGTTAAATTTAAAAAGAATTTAAAAAAGAAATGGAAAAGCAGAAAAATGGTTTTAACTCCAACTCATATAAAAATTTATTTAATGAAAAGACATTCAGAAAATAAAAGAAAAAGCGCTCAAATCTCAATTGAATTAAATAACCAACTTACAATAAAACAATTGGATCAAACAATATTTTTACTTAAATCAAAAAAACGAAATTATTTCTTTGAATTTGATTTAATTGCTCAATGCATTGAATGGAAAGACTTGATTAATATGACAATAAAAGAAAATGAAGAAAGAATCAAAAAACAAAATGAATTCAAAAAAAATAAATCAAGACCAATGTCTTTGCGATTCTTCAGAAAAGAAGGCTCATTCACCTCCAAATCTAAGCAAGACGTGATGGATTTTGCAGAGAAGGAAAATCGCAAAACTCTTGATAAGTTAATTCCTTCAGATCCAAATACAGAAAGTTTAATAATTCAAAAAGTCTCTTTAACGTTAACTCCAAATTCTTTAAAGAAATTCAAGAAAATCAAAAATATCGAAATTGTCGAGTGCAGCTTGACATCTTTATCACAAGATTTCACCCAATTAACATCACTCACTTCCCTTAATCTTTCCAGAAACGAATCTCTTAATCTTCCCAAGTCTTTTTCCGAACTCAAATTACTTAAAAAACTCAACTTGAATTTTTGCAAATTGAACGAATTCCCAAAATCATTTACTCATTTGGTTAATTTGCAGTTTCTTTATTTAAAAAATTGTTCCATTCCATCCATTCCTGAAAAAATATCAAGACTGCAAAAGCTAAAACTTCTTGATTTATCAAATAATTCTATCGATTTTATTCCTCAAGAATTTTCAAACTTGATTAATTTGCAATTACTTTATTTAAACTCAAATTTCTTGCATGAAATTCCTCATTTCTTTAGTTTATTCCCAAAATTGGATCATTTGGATTTAAGTTCAAATTTCATTTCCTCGATTGGTGAAGGTTTATTAACATTGAAATCAAAGTTGAAATTTTTGGATTTGAGTTCCAATTTAATTGATGCAAAAATTTTGGATGATTTTCAAAAGAATTCTTCTTTTGAACAATTGAATATTAAAGATAATATAACTTTTGAAAAAGGAAATGATTTAAATAATAATGAAATTGAAAATTCAAAATATGAAAAATTAAAAGAGGAAAGGAAAGAATTATCGCATTCATTTATCAAGAAAATTATATCAAAAATTTTTGATAAATATTTTGAATTACAAAATATAAATCAAAATGAAAATGAAAATCAAAATGAAAATGAAAATGAAAATGAAAATCAAATTGAAAATATAAATCAAAATCAAATTGAAAATATAAATGAAAATCAAAATCTAAATCAAAATCAAAATATAAATCAAAATATAAATCAAAATGAAAATCAAAATGAAAATGAAATATATCTTACAGAAAACTCAAATACAAAAACTTTCCCAATTTGGATCACACAGAAAACAGATTTAACAAGCTTAAAAATGCAAAAATTTACCAGAATATACAAAATACCCAAAAAAATATCCAATTTAATCCATTTAGAACAATTTTCATTCCAAAATTGTGGATTACTAAACTTTCCAAACCAAATATGCAACCTTTTTCAATTAAAATTCTTGGATTTATCAAACAATAAAATACTCATAATTCCTCCAGAAATTGAATCACTAAAGAACCTCAAAGAAGCAAATTTTGTAAATTGTGAAATTTATTCAATTCATAAAAATTTTGGGAAATTAACCAATTTGGAAAAACTCAATTTTCAACAAAATATCCTTAAAAAATTACCAAAAACTTTCCACAAACTCAAAAAAATTACTGATCTAAATCTTTCAGTAAATCGACTCAAAGAATTCCCAGAAGAAATCATTCCACTAACTTCTCTAACTTCCTTAGACATAAGCAACAACAGATTGGAAACAATCAAAAATTTGAAAAATTTCGTTTCTTTAATTGATTTAAATTTATCAGCAAATTTTATTCAGGAATTTAATTTTGAAGAATTATTTGCTCTTCCTTCTTTAAAAAATTTCAATTTAAGCAAAAATTTAATCAAAACAATAACCGTTAATGAATATTCCGAAAAAGTAATTATGCTTGAAAATTTTGATCTTTCTCAAAATTTTATTGAAGATTTTTCCTTTTCTTTTTTGAAAAGGCTTTGGTTTGTTAAAAAATTTTCTGTTTCTGGAACTGTTGTTGCTGATAAAATGATGAAAGTGTTAAACGATGAGAAATTAAAAAAGCAATTTTTTGAAATGTTTACTCCCAAATTCGTTAAATAAAGAAATGAAGCAAAAAATTATTTTTATTTCAATAAGGAATCAAGTATTGATTTTGGATTTAATAGATAAAAATCTTTTAAATCTTCAAATTCTTCAAATATTTCTTTTGGAATTTCTTTTTCAAATTCATCATGATAAAGAAAGTAAATTAATTCTTGAATTGTTTCAAATGATTTTCCTGAATAATCATGAACTTGATTTGAAGTATCATTAACATTCAATTCAAACATTCCTTTAAATAATTCACTTCTTATTTGTAATATTAATTTATGAACTTTAATTTCTTTTTCTTCACAAATTATTGTAAAATCTTTGGTTTCATTTTGTTGATATAATTTTGATAAATCTTTTAATATTCCTTTTCTTCCTTCTTTTTCTTTAATCCATTTTGAATCAAATCCAATTTCTTTAAATAATTCATTCACTTTTTCTTCTTTTTCTTCTTGAATTTGTTTCTCGATTGTGTTTGAAATTAATTTTTGTTCATTTTTTTGTTGAAGTCCAAAGTGAAATAGGAATGAAGAGTGATGAAAAGAACGAAATGGATGAAATGGAAGACTATTTAAAGAATCTTTTTTTTGAGAAATTGATGAAAATTCTTGAATTAATTGTTGAAATCTCTGGTTGAAATTATCAAAATCAATTAATCCAGTATAAAGAAAATTTAAAGCAAATCGAATAATATCTTTTGATTTTTTTTTGCAAATATTGATAAATTTTTGGAAAAGTGTTGGATTATTATTGAATCTTATTAAAAGAAATTGTTTGTGAACTTTGAATTTTGATTCATCATTGGATTTAATTTCAAAATCTTTAAATTCATTTGATTTCAAAAAATTGTTTAAGTCATAACTAATTGAATAAAATCTCTCAAATAAATCAATCATTCTTTGTGTCAAGTTTTTATTATCAATTTCAAAAATATTTAGATAATTCAGTAAAAGAATCAAAATCTTCATCGATAATCCATTTTTAAAAGCCAATTCAAAAGGTGTTTGATTGGCTTTATTTTTTGAATTAACATCAATTCCTTTTGAAATTAAATATTCAATAATTTCAAGTGAAATATTTCGATTCGAACAAGCATAATGTAAAGCTGTTTGATTATTTGTTGTATTTAGTTTTGATCCTTTTTCAACTAATAATTCAATAATTTCAAATGATGGGTAATTGTTAGACAAAGCAATATGTAAAGGTATTTCATTCCATCGATTTTCTGAATTGATTTCACATCCTTTCTCAATTAAAAATTGTATTATTTCTTTGGATAGATTAATCTTCTTCAAAATGATATGCAAAATATTTTCTTGATATTGATTTTTTGTGTTAATATCAATTCCTGATGAAATGAATAATTGGATAATTTCAAGAGAAATATTTGGATTTTTACATGCAATATGTAAAGCTGTTTCTTGATATTGATTTTTTGCGTTAATATCAATTCCTGATGAAATTAAATATTTAATAATTTCAAATGAAATATTTGGATTTAAACATGCATTATGTAAAAATGTTTCATTTCGGTTTGTTTTTGAATTAATATCAATTCCTTTTTCAATCAGAGATTTAATAATTTCAAGTGAAATATTTGGATTTTTCAAAGCAAGAAATAAAGTATTCTCATTTTGTTTATTTTTTGAATCATCATCAATTTCTTTTTCAATTAAATATAAAATCACTTCATTGGAATAATTCTTTTTCAAAGCAATATTTAAAGGTTTTTCTTTCCATCTGTTTGTTAAGCTAATATCAGCTCCTTTTGAAATTAATAACTCAATAATTTCTTTATCTAATTTATTGCAAATTGTTGAATGTAAACATCCATTTCCAAGTGAATCAACCCAATTCAAATTTGTTTCTTTTTCAATTAATAATTTTATAATTTGAATTGATGAATTTTGTTCAAAAGCAAAATTTAAAAATGGTTGATTTCTTTCTTCAAATTGTTTTGTTGTTTTTAAACTTGAAATTGAATTGAAAAATTCAATGTTTTTCATTTTAATTGCTTCATAAACTTTTTTTAATTCATTTTCTTGATTCATTTTTAAATTTTTTATTTTTTATTTTTGAATGAAAAAAAAATGAAAAAAAAAATTAATTCAAAATAAAAAAGAAAAGAGGAATTATTTTTTAAGATATTAAAGATAATAAAGAAAAAGTGGAATTATTTTTTGAGATATTAAAGATAATAAAGATTAAAAAAAGTGGAATTATTTTTGTTCTTCTTCTTTTTTTGTTTTTGATGAATTGAAAATGTTTTTAGAATAAAAATCAAGTAAATATCCTAAAATTGATTTTGGATTTAATTGATAAAAATCTTTTACATCTTCAAATTCTTCAAATATTTCTTTTGTTAATTTTGTTTCTTCAATTTTATCATGATAAAGAAAATAAATTAATTCTTGAATTGTTTCAAATGATTTTCCTGAATAATCATGAACTTGATTTGAAGTATCATTAACATTCAATAAAAACATTCCTTTAAATAATTCACTTCTTATTTGTAATATTAATTTATGAACTTTAATTTCTTTTTCTTCACAAATTATTGTAAAATCTTTGGTTTCATTTTGTTGATATAATTTATCAAAATCTTTTAATATTCCTTTTCTTCCTTCTTTTTCTTTAATCCATTTTGAATCAAATCCAATTTCTTTAAATAATTCATTTACTTTTTCTTCTTTTTCTTCTTGAATTTGTTTCTCGATTGTGTTTGAAATTAATTTTTGTTCATTTTTTCGTTGAAGTTCAAAGTGAACTGAAAAGGAATTATAAATACGAAATGGAAGACTATTTAAAGAATCTTTTATTTGAGAAATTGATGGAAGTTCTTGAATTAATTGTTGAAATCTCTGGTTGAAATGATCAAAATCAATTAATCCAGTATAAAGAAAATTTAAAGCAAATCGAACAATATCTTTTGATTTTTTTTTGCAAATATTGATAAATTTTTGGAAAAGTGTTGGATTATTATTGAATCTTATTAAAAGAAATTGTTTGTGAACTTTGAATTTTGATTCATCATTGGATTTAATTTCAAAATCTTTAAATTCATTTGATTTCAAAAAATTGTTTAAATCATAACTAATTGAGTAAAATCTCTCAAATAAATCAATCATTCTTTGTGTCAAGTTTTTATTACCAATTTCAAAAATATCTAGATAATTCAGTAAAAGAATCAAAATCTTCATCGATAATCCATTTTCAAAAGCAAAATCAAAAGGTGTTTGATTGGCTTTATTTTTTGAATTAACATCAATTCCTTTTGAAATTAAATATTTAATAATTTCAATGGAAATATATGGATTTTGACATGCATAATGTAAAATTGTTTCATTCCATCTTGTTTTTGAATTGATATCAATTCCTTTTGAAATTAAATATTCAATAATTTCAAATGAAATATTTGGATTTTCACATGCAATATGTAAAACTGTTTCATTTTCATTTGTTTTTGAATTAACATCAATTCCTGATGAAATTAAATATTTAATAATTTCAAATGAAATATTTGGATTTTCACATGCAATATGTAAAACTGTTTCATTTCTATTTGTTTTTGAATTAACATCAATTCCTTTTGAAATTAAATATTTAATAATTTCAAATGAAATATTTCGATTCGAACATGCAATATGTAAAACTGTTTCATTTCTATTTGTTTTTGAATTAACATCAATTCCTGATGAAATTAAATATTTAATAATTTCAAATGAAATATTTCGATTCGAACATGCAATATGTAAAACTGTTTCATTTTCATTTGTTTTTGAATTAATATCAGATCCTGATGAAATTAAATATTTAATAATTTCAAGTGAAATATTTGGATTTTTACATACATAATGTAAAGGTGATTCATTTCTATATTTTGTTTTTGAATTAACATCAGATCCTGATGAAATTAAATATTCAATAATTTTAAATGAAATATTTGGATTTTTACATTCATAATGTAAAATTGTTTCATTTTTATATTTTGTTTTTGCATTAATATCAATTCCTGATGAAATTAAATATTCAATAATTTCAATGGAAATATTATTTTTATATGCAATATGCAAAGCTGTTTCATTTTCATTTGTTTTTGAATTAATATCAATTCCTGATGAAACTAATAATTTAATAATTTCAATGGAAATATTTGGATTTTTACATGCATAATGTAAAGGTGATTCATTTCTATATTTTGCTTTTGAATTAACATCAGATCCTTTTGAAATTAAATATTCAATAATTTTAAATGATGGATAATTGTTGCACAAAGCATAATGTAAAGCTGTTTGATTATTTGTTGTATTTAGTTTTGATCCTTTTTCAACTAATAATTCAATAATTTCAAATGATGGGTAATTGTTAGACAAAGCAATATGTAAAGGTATTTCATTCCATCGATTTTCTGAATTGATTTCACATCCTTTCTCAATTAAAATTTGTATTATTTCTTTGGATAGATTAATCTTCTTCAAAATGATATGCAAAATATTTTCTTGATATTCATTTTTTGTGTTAATATCAATTCCTGATGAAATTAATAATTGGATAATTTCAAGAGAAATATTTGGATTTTTAAATGCAATATGTAAAAATGTTTCATTTCGGTTTGTTTTTGAATTAATATCAATTCCTTTTTCAATCAGAGATTTAATAATTTCAAGTGAAATATTTGGATTTTTCAAAGCAAGAAATAAAGTATTCTCATTTTGTTTATTTTTTGAATCATCATCAATTTCTTTTTCAATTAAATATAAAATCACTTCATTGGAATAATTCTTTTTCAAAGCAATATTTAAAGGTTTTTCTTTCCATCTGTTTGTTAAGCTAATATCAGCTCCTTTTGAAATTAATAACTCAATAATTTCTTTATCTAATTTATTGCAAATTGCTGAATGTAAACATCCATTTCCAAGTGAATCAACCCAATTCAAATTTGTTTCTTTTTCAATTAATAATTTTATAATTTGAATTGATGAATTTTGTTCAAAAGCAAAATTTAAAAATGGTTGATTTCTTTCTTCAAATTGTTTTGTTGTTTTTAAACTTGAAATTGAATTGAAAAATTCAATTTTTTTCGTTTTAATTGCTTCATAAACTTTTTTTAATTCATTTTCTTGATTCATTTTTAAATTTTTTATTTTTTATTTTTGAATGAAAAAAAAAAATGAAAAAAAAAAGAAAAAAAAAAATTAATTCAAAATAAAAAAGAAAAAAAAAAGAGGAATTATTTTTTAAGATATTTAAGATAATAAAGAAAGAAAAAGAGGAATTATTTTTTAAGATATTAAAGATATTAAAAAAAAAGTGGAATTATTTTTGTTCTTCTTCTTTTTTTGTTTTTGATGAATTGAAAATGTTTTTAGAATAAAAATCAAGTAAATATGATCCTAAAATTGATTTTGGATTTAATTGATAAAAATCTTTTACATCAGTAAATTCTTCAAATATTTCTTTTGTTAATTTTGTTTCATCAATTTTATCATGATAAAGAAAATAAATTAATTCTTGAATTGTTTCAAATGATTTTCCTGAATAATCATGAACTTGATTTGAAGTATCATTAACATTCAATAAAAACATTCCTTTAAATAATTCACTTCTTATTTGTAATATTAATTTATGAACTTTAATTTCTTTTTCTTCACAAATTATTGTAAAATCTTTGGTTTCATTTTGTTGATATAATTTATCAAAATCTTTTAATATTCCTTTTATTCCTTCTTTTTCTTTAATCCAATTTAAATCAAATCCTGTTTTTCAAATAAATCATAAGTTAATCCTTTTTCAATTTCTTCAATTTCAATTTCTTTCATTTTTTCTTTTTCTCTTTCATCTTGAATTTGTTTCTTTTCTTGAATTTGATTTTTAAAATTGATTAAATTTTGAAATCTTTGAAGAAAATAATCAAAATTAACAAATCCAGTATAAAGAAAATTTAAAGCTAATTGAATATCTTTTTTTGGTTTTCTTCTGCAAATATTGATAAATCTTGTTAAATTTGTTTGATTATTATCAAATCTTGTTAAAAGAATTAAATGATGAGCTTTGATTATTTCTCCATCATTACATTTAATTTCAATATCTGTAAATTCATTTGATTTCAAAAAATTATTTAAATCTTCATTAAATGAATAAATTTTTGGAAATAAATCAATCATTTCTTGATTAATTTCATCATCTTTCAAATCGAAAACATTTCCACCATTAATCATCAATAATTTCATTAGTGGAATATTTTTATTTTGGCAAGCATAATACAGAGCTGTTTCATTTTGATTTGTTTTTGAATTAATATCAATTCCTTTTGAAATTAAATATTTAATAATTTCAACTGAAATATTTGGATTTAAGCATGCATAATGTAAAATTGTTTTCTTTTGTTTTGTTTTTGAATTAATATTAATTCCTTTTGAAATTAAATATTTAATAATTTGAAGTGAAATATTTGGATTTTTACATGCAATATGTAAAGCTGTTTCATTTTGATTTGTTTTTGAATTAATATTAATTTCTGATGAAATTAAATATTTAATAATTTCATTTGTTGAATTATTGCAAAAATAATCCAAAACTTCTTTATTTTGTTTTGTTTTTGAATTAATATCAATTCCCTTTGAAATTAAATATTCAATAATTTGAAGTGAAATATTTGGATTTGGATTTTGATAAGCATAATGTAAAACTGTTTCATTTTGATTTGTTTTTGAATTAATATTAATTCCTGATGAAATTAAATATTTAATAATTTCAACTGAAATATTTGGATTTAAGCATGCATAATGTAAAACTGTTTTATTTTGATTTGTTTTTGAATTAATATCAATTCCTGATGAAATTAAATATTTAATAATTGGAAGTGAAATATTTGGATTTAAGCATGCATAATGTAAAATTGTTTCATTATAATTTGTTTTTGAATTAATATTAATTCCTGATGAAATTAAATATTTAATAATTTCAACTGAAATATTTGGATTTAAACATGCATAATGTAAAATTGTTTTATTTTGATTTGTTTTTGAATTAATATCAATTCCTGATGAAATTAAATATTTAATAATTTGAAGTGAAATATTTGGATTTAAACATGCAATATGTAAAACTGTTTCGTTTTGATTTGTTTTTGAATTAATATCAATTCCTGATGAAATTAAATATTTAATAATTTCAAATGAAATATTTGGATTTAAGCATGCAATATGTAAAATTGTTTCATTTTGATTTGTTTTTGAATTAATATCAATTCCTGATGAAATTAAATATTTAATAATTTCATTTGTTGAATTATTGCAAAAATAATCCAAAACTTCTTTATTTTGTTTTGTTTTTGAATTAATATAAATTCCTTTTAAAATTAAATATTCAATAATTTGAAGTGAAATATTTGGATTTGGATTTTGATAAGCATAATGTAAAATTGTTTCATTTTGATTTGTTTTTGAATTAATATCAATTTCTGATGAAATTAAATATTTAATAATTGGAAGTGAAATATTTGGATTTTTACATGCATAATGTAAAATTGTTTCGTTTTGATTTGTTTTTGAATTAATATCAATTCCTGATGAAATTAAATATTCAATAATTGGAAGTGAAATATTTGGATTTAAGCATGCATAATGTAAAATTGTTTCATTATAATTTGTTTTTGAATTAATATTAATTCCTTTTGAAATTAAATATTTAATAATTTCAACTGAAATATTTGGATTTTTACATGCATAATGTAAAATTGTTTCATTTTGATTTGTTTTTGAATTAATATCAATTCCTTTTAAAATTAAATATTTAATAATTTGAAGTGAAATATTTATATTTAAACATGCATAATGTAAAATTGTTTCATTTTGATTTGTTTTTGAATTAATATTAATTCCTTTTGAAATTAAATATTCAATAATTTGAAGTGAAATATTTGGATTTTTACATACATAATGTAAAATTGTTTCATTTTGATTTGTTTTTGAATTAATATCAATTCTTGATGAAATTAAATATTTAATAATTTTAAGTGAAATATTTGGATTTTTACATGCATAATGTAAAGCTGTTTCATTTTGATTTGTTTTTGAATTAATATCAATTCCTGATGAAATTAAATATTTAATAATTTGAAGTGAAATATTTGGATTTAAGCATGCATAATGTAAAACTGTTTCATTTTGATTTGTTTTTGAATTAATATCAATTCTTGATGAAATTAAATATTTAATAATTTTAAGTGAAATATTTGGATTTTTACATGCAATATGTAAAATTGTTTCATTTTGATTTGTTTTTGAATTAATATCAATTCCTGATGAAATTAAATATTTAATAATTTCAAGTGAAATATTTGGATTTTTGTATGCATAATGTAAAATTGTTTCATTTTGATTTGTTTTTGAATTAATATCAATTCCTGATGAAATTAAATATTTAATAATTGGAAGTGAAATATTTGGATTTTTACATGCATAATGTAAAATTGTTTCATTTTGATTTGTTTTTGAATTAATATCAATTCCTGATGAAATTAAATATTCAATAATTTGAAGTGAAATATTTGGATTTAAGCATGCATAATGTAAAATTGTTTCATTTTGATTTGTTTTTGAATTAATATCAATTCCTGATGAAATTAAATATTTAATAATTTCATTTGTTGAATTATTGCAAAAATAATCCAAAACTTCTTTATTTTGTTTTGTTTTTGAATTAATATAAATTCCTTTTAAAATTAAATATTCAATAATTTGAAGTGAAATATTTGGATTTGGATTTTGATAAGCATAATGTAAAATTGTTTCATTTTGTTTTGTTTTTGAATTAATATTAATTCCTGATGAAATTAAATATTTAATAATTTGAAGTGAAATATTTGGATTTTTACATGCATAATGTAAAGCTGTTTCATTTTGATTTGTTTTTGAATTAATATCAATTTCTGATGAAATTAAATATTCAATAATTTGAAGTGAAATATTTTTATTTTTACATGCATAATGTAAAATTGTTTCGTTTTGATTTGTTTTTGAATTAATATCAATTCCTGATGAAATTAAATATTTAATAATTTCAACTGAAATATTTGGATTTTTACATGCATAATGTAAAATTGTTTCATTTTGATTTGTTTTTGAATTAATATCAATTCCTGATGAAATTAAATATTCAATCATTTCAAGTGAAATATTTGGATTTTTACATGCATAATGTAAAATTGTTTCATTTTGATTTGTTTTTGAATTAATATCAATTTCTGATGAAATTAAATATTTAATAATTTCATTTGTTGAATTATTGCAAAAATAATCCAAAACTTCTTCATTTTGTTTTGTTTTTGAATTAATATAAATTCCTTTTAAAATTAAATATTCAATAATTTGAAGTGAAATATTTGGATTTGGATTTTGATAAGCATAATGTAAAATTGTTTCATTTTGTTTTGTTTTTGAATTAATATTAATTCCTTTTGAAATTAAATATTTAATAATTTCAAGTGAAATATTTGGATTTAAACATGCAATATGTAAAGCTGTTTCATTTTGTTTTGTTATTGAATTAATATCAATTCCTGATGAAATTAAATATTTAATAATTTCAACTGAAATATTTGGATTTTTACATGCATAATGTAAAATTGTTTCATTTTGATTTGTTTTTGAATTAATATCAATTCCTGATGAAATTAAATATTTAATAATTTCAACTGAAATATTTTGATTTTTACATGCATAATGTAAAATTGTTTCATTTTGATCATTTTCTTTTGAATTAATATCAATTCCTGATGAAATTAAATATTTAATAATTTCATTTGTTGAATTATTGCAAAAATAATCTAAAACTTCTTTATTTTGTTTTGTTTTTGAATTAATATAAATTCCTTTTAAAATTAAATATTCAATAATTTGAAGTGAAATATTTGGATTTGGATTTTGATAAGCATAATGTAAAATTGTTTCATTTTGTTTTGTTTTTGAATTAATATCAATTCCTGTTGAAATTAAATATTTAATAATTTGAAGTGAAATATTTGGATTTAAACATGCATAATGCAAAATTGTTTCATTTTGATTTGTTTTTGAATTAATATCAATTCTTGATGAAATTAAATATTTAATAATTTCAACTGAAATATTTGGATTTTTACATGCATAATGTAAAATTGTTTCATTTTGATTTGTTTTTGAATTAATATCAATTCCTGATGAAATTAAATATTTAATAATTTCAACTGAAATATTTTGATTTTTACATGCATAATGTAAAATTGTTTCATTTTGATCATTTTCTTTTGAATTAATATCAATTCCTGATGAAATTAAATATTTAATAATTTCATTTGTTGAATTATTGCAAAAATAATCCAAAACTTCTTTATTTTGTTTTGTTTTTGAATTAATATAAATTCCTTTTAAAATTAAATATTCAATAATTTGAAGTGAAATATTTGGATTTTTGTATGCATAATGTAAAACTGTTTCATTTTGATTTGTTTTTGAATTAATATCAATTCCTAATGAAATCAAATATTTAATAATTTCAACTGAAATATTTGGATTTTTACATGCATAATGTAAAATTGTTTCATTTTGTTTTGTTTTTGAATTAATATCAATTCCTGATGAAATTAAATATTCAATAATTTCAAGTGAAATATTTGGATTTAAGCATGCGTAATGTAAAATTGTTTCATTTTGTTTTGTTTTTGAATTAATATTAATTCCTGATGAAATTAAATATTTAATAATTTCATTTGTTGAATTATTGCAAAAATAATCTAAAACAGTTTCATTTTGATTTGTTATTGAATTAATATTAATTCCTGATGAAATTAAATATTTAATAATTTGAACTGAAATATTTGGATTTAAACATGCATAATGTAAAATTGTTTCATTTTGATTTGTTTTTGAATTAATATCAATTCCTGATGAAATTAAATATTTAATAATTTCAACTGAAATATTTGGATTTTTACATGCATAATGTAAAATTGTTTCATTTTGATTTGTTTTTGAATTAATATCAATTCCTGATGAAATTAAATATTTAATAATTTCAACTGAAATATTTGGATTTTTACATGCAATATGTAAAATTGTTTCATTTTGATTTGTTTTTGAATTAATATCAATTCCTGATGAAATTAAATATTTAATAATTTCATTTGTTGAATTATTGCAAAAATAATCCAAAAATTCTTTATTTTGATTTGTTATTGAATTAATATTAATTCCTTTTAAAATTAAATATTCAATAATTTGAAGTGAAATATTTGGATTTGGATTTTTGTATGCATAATGTAAAATTGTTTCGTTTTGATTTGTTTTTGAATTAATATCAATTCCTTTTGAAATTAAATATTTAATAATTTTAAGTGAAATATTTGGATTTAAGCATGCATAATGTAAAATTGTTTCTTTTCGTTTTGTTTTTGAATTAATATCAATTTCTGATGAAATTAAATATTCAATAATTGGAAGTGAAATATTTGGATTTTTACATGCATAATGCAATATTGTTTCATTTTGATTTGTTTTTGAATTAATATCAATTCTTGATGAAATTAAATATTTAATAATTTCAACTGAAATATTTGGATTTTTACATGCATAATGTAAAATTGTTTCATTTTGATTTGTTTTTGAATTAATATTAATTCCTGATGAAATTAAATATTTAATAATTTGAAGTGAAATATTTGGATTTAAACATGCAATATGTAAAATTGTTTCATTTTGATTTGTTTTTGAATTAATATCAATTTCTGATGAAATCAAATATTTAATAATTTCAAGTGAAATATTTGGATTTTTACATGCATAATGTAAAATTGTTTCATTTTGTTTTGTTTTTGAATTAATATCAATTCTTGATGAAATCAAATATTTAATAATTTCAAGTGAAATATTTGGATTTTTACATGCATAATGTAAAATTGTTTCATTTTGATTTGTTTTTGAATTAATATCAATTCCTGATGAAATTAAATATTTAATAATTTCATTTGTTGAATTATTGCAAAAATAATCCAAAACTTCTTTATTTTGTTTTGTTTTTGAATTAATATAAATTCCTTTTAAAATTAAATATTCAATAATTTGAAGTGAAATATTTGGATTTGGATTTTTGTATGCATAATGTAAAATTGTTTCATTTTGATTTGTTTTTGAATTAATATCAATTTCTGATGAAATTAAATATTTAATAATTGGAAGTGAAATATTTGGATTTTTACATGCATAATGTAAAATTGTTTCGTTTTGATTTGTTTTTGAATTAATATCAATTCCTGATGAAATTAAATATTCAATAATTGGAAGTGAAATATTTGGATTTGGATTTAAGCATGCATAATGTAAAATTGTTTCATTTTGATTTGTTTTTGAATTAATATTAATTCCTTTTGAAATTAAATATTTAATAATTTCAAGTGAAATATTTGGATTTTTACATGCATAATGTAAAATTGTTTCATTTTGATTTGTTTTTGAATTAATATCAATTCCTTTTAAAATTAAATATTTAATAACTTGAAGTGAAATATTTGGATTTTTACATGCATAATGTAAAATTGTTTCATTTTGATTTGTTTTTGAATTAATATAAATTCCTTTTGAAATTAAATATTTAATAATTTCAACTGAAATATTTGGATTTAAACATGCATAATGTAAAATTGTTTCATTTTGATTTGTTTTTGAATTAATATCAATTCCTTTGGAAGTTAAATATTCAATAATTTCAACTGAAATATTTGGATTTAAGCATGCATAATGTAAAATTGTTTCATTTTGTTTTGTTTTTGAATTAATATCAATTTCTGATGAAATTAAATATTCAATAATTTGAACTGAAATATTTGGATTTAAACATGCATAATGCAAAATTGTTTCATTTTGTTTTGTTTTTGAATTAATATCAATTTCTGATGAAATTAAATATTTAATAATTTGAAGTGAAATATTTGGATTTTTACATGCATAATGTAAAATTGTTTCATTTTGATTTGTTTTTGAATTAATATCAATTTCTGATGAAATTAAATATTTAATAATTTCATTTGTTGAATTATTGCAAAAATAATCTAAAACTTCTTTATTTTGTTTTGTTTTTGAATTAATATAAATTCCTTTTAAAATTAAATATTCAATAATTTGAAGTGAAATATTTGGATTTGGATTTTTGTATGCATAATATAAAATTGTTTCGTTTTGTTTTGTTTTTGAATTAATATCAATTCCTTTTGAAATTAAATATTTAATAATTTTAAGTGAAATATTTGGATTTTTACATGCATAATGTAAAATTGTTTCATTTCGTTTTGTTTTTGAATTAATATTAATTCCTTTTGAAATTAAATATTTAATAATTTCAACTGAAATATTTGGATTTTTACATGCATAATGCAAAATTGTTTCATTTTGTTTTGTTTTTGAATTAATATTAATTCCTGATGAAATTAAATATTTAATAATTTCAAGTGAAATATTTTGATTTTTACATGCATAATGTAAAATTGTTTCATTTTGATCATTTTCTTTTGAATTAATATCAATTTCTGATGAAATTAAATATTTAATAATTTCATTTGTTGAATTATTGCAAAAATAATCCAAAACTTCTTTATTTTGTTTTGTTTTTGAATTAATATAAATTCCTTTTAAAATTAAATATTCAATAATTTGAAGTGAAATATTTGGATTTGGATTTTGATAAGCATAATATAAAATTGTTTCGTTTTGATTTGTTTTTGAATTAATATCAATTCCTTTTGAAATTAAATATTTAATAATTTTAACTGAAATATTTGGATTTTTACATGCATAATGTAAAATTGTTTCTTTTCGTTTTGTTTTTGAATTAATATTAATTCCTGATGAAATTAAATATTCAATAATTTCAACTGAAATATTTGGATTTAAGCATGCAATATGTAAAGTTGTTTCATTTTGTTTTGTTTTTGAATTAATATTAATTCCTGATGAAATTAAATATTTAATAATTTCATTTGTTGAATTATTGCAAAAATAATCCAAAACTTCTTTGTTTTGATTTGTTTTTGAATTAATATTAATTCCTTTTAAAATTAAATATTCAATAATTTGAAGTGAAATATTTGGATTTGGATTTTTGTATGCATAATATAAAATTGTTTCATTTTGATTTGTTTTTGAATTAATATTAATTCCTGATGAAATTAAATATTTAATAATTGGAAGTGAAATATTTGGATTTAAGCATGCATAATGTAAAGCTGTTTCATTTTGTTTTGTTTTTGAATTAATATTAATTCCTTTTGAAATTAAATATTTAATAATTGGAAGTGAAATATTTTTATTTGGATTTTTACATGCATAATGTAAAATTGTTTCGTTTTGATTTGTTTTTGAATTAATATAAATTCTTGATGAAAGTAAATATTTAATAATTTCAAGTGAAATATTTGGATTTAAGCATGCATAATGTAAAATTGTTTCATTTTGATTTGTTTTTGAATTAATATCAATTCTTGATGAAATTAAATATTTAATAATTGGAAGTGAAATATTTTTATTTAGATTTAAACATGCATAATGTAAAGCTGTTTCATTCCAATTTGTTTTTGAATTAATATAAATTCTTGATGAAATTAAATATTTAATAATTGGAAGTGAAATATTTGGATTTAAACATGCAATATGTAAAATTGTTTCATTTTGATTTGTTTTTGAACTAATATCAATTCTTGATGAAATTAAATATTCAATAATTTCAACTGAAATATTTGGATTTTTACATGCATAATGTAAAATTGTTTCATTTTGATTTGTTTTTGAATTAATATTAATTCCTTTTGAAATTAAATATTTAATAATTTCAACTGAAATATTTGGATTTTTACATGCAATATGTAAAATTGTTTCATTTTTATTTGTTTTTGAATTAATATAAATTCTTGATGAAATTAAATATTTAATAATTTCAAGTGAAATATTTGGATTTAAACAAGCATAATGTAAAGCTGTTTCATTTTGATTTGTTTTTGAATTAATATAAATTCCTGATGAAATTAAATATTTAATAATTTCAAGTGAAATATTTTTATTTAGATTTAAACATGCATAATGTAAAACTGTTTCATTTTGATTTGTTTTTGAATTAATATCAATTCTTGATGAAATTAAATATTTAATAATTGGAAGTGAAATATTTGGATTTAAACATGCAATATGTAAAGTTGTTTCATTTTGTTTTGTTTTTGAATTAATATCAATTCCTGATGAAATTAAATATTTAATAATTTCAAGTGAAATATTTGGATTTTTACATGCATAATGTAAAGCTGTTTCATTTTGATTTGTTTTTGAATTAATATCAATTCCTGATGAAATTAAATATTCGATAATTTCAAGTGAAATATTAGGATTTAAACATGCAATATGTAATGAATTTCTTCTTTTTTCATTAATTAAATTTAGATTTGCACCTTTTGAAATTAAAAGTTGAATTATTTCTTTTGAAACTTGTTTTTCTATTGCAAAATGCAAAATTGGTTTTTGTTCTTTTATTAATTGATTTTCTGGAATTGTTTCAATTTCTTTTAATTCTTGAAAATTGTTTTCTTCAATCATTTGCCAAATATCTTCAATCTCTTTAATATCTTTAATATCTTTATTATCTTTATTATCTTTATTATCTTTATTATCTTTATTATCTTTATTATCTTTATTATCTTTATTATCTTTATTATCTTTATTATCTTTTTATTCTTTATTATCTTTATTATCTTTAATATCTTTAATATCTTTAATATCTTTAATATCTTTATTATCTTTAATATCTTTATTATATTTAATATCTTTATTATATTTATTATCTTTATTATCTTTATTATCTTTATTATCTTTATTATCTTTATTATCTTTAATATCTTTATTATCTTTAATATCTTTATTATCTTTATTATCTTTATTATCTTTATTATCTTTATTATCTTTATTATCTTTAATATCTTTAATATCTTTATTATCTTTATTAACTTGATCAACTTGTTGATTGTTCATTTTTTTTTTTGTTTGTTTTGTTTTGTTTTTGTTTGTTTGTTTGTTTTTTGTGTTTGTTTTTGTATATTTGTTTTTGTTTTTTTGTTTTTGTTTTTGTTTTTGTTTTTTTTTTTTTTATTAAAATAAAAATGGAAAAAATTTATTTTTTAATTTTTAATTTTTGAATTTAAAAAGCTTTTGTTTGTTTGTTTGTTTGTTTTGTTTGTTTGTTTGTTTGTTTGTTTGTTTGTTTGTTTTTTGTTTGTTTTTGTTTGTTTGTTTGTTTTTTTTTGTTTTTTTGTTTTTTTTTGTTTGTTTGTTTTTTTGAATTTTGTTTGTTTGTTTTTTGTTTGTTTTGTTTGTTTGTTTTTTGTTTTTGTTTTTTGTTTTGTTTTTTGTTTTTTTGTTTTTTTGTTTGTTTGTTTGTTTGTTTGTTTGTTTGTTTGTTTGTTTGTTTGTTTGTTTGTTTGTTTGTTTGTTTGTTTGTTTGTTTGTTTGTTTGTTTGTTTGTTTGTTTGTTTGTTTGTTTTGTTTGTTTGTTTGTTTTGTTTGTTTTTGTTTGTTTGTTTGTTTGTTTGTTTGTTTGTTTGTTTGTTTGTTTGTTTGTTTGTTTGTTTTGTTTGTTTTGTTTGTTTTTTAAATTAAACAAAACCAAAACCTTTTGTTTCATTAATAGCATAAAGTAATCTTTCTCTCATAATTTGAGAATTTTGATATTCAGGTAAATCAAGTTGATTAAAACAAGTATGAGCAGTAGGAAGTCTTTCAGTATCTCTAGTTCTATGAATTTGAAGTTTTTGTAAACCATGCATTCCTTGAAGAGCAGAAAATCCATCAAGAGGAACTTTAGAAGTTCCAGTAATAAAAAGAAGAAGTTTAGCTCTTTCTTCTTGATCAAAAGATTCAACAATTTCCCAAAACCATTTGATTTCTTGACTTGAAGCTGTATATCCTTGATAAACAATGTTTTCTTTTAGATCTTTTATATCAATAGTTGGAAGACCCGAAATCAATAATTCAAGTTCATTTTCATCAAAAATAGAAATCATTTCGTGTGGGATTATGGAATAAAACCCTTGAAGAAAAGAATCGGTTTGAATTTGGATTGCTTTTGTCATTTTGAGCTCGCAAATCAATTTAACATATTCTCTTTTATTTTCTTCATTCACTTGAATATTTCTTCCATTAGGAATTAAGTCAACAATAGTGGATTGTCCAAGTTCATCAAAATCAGCTGAAAAAGTTAGATCAAGAACATCAGTGATATCATTTTCAAGCATCCATTTAAGATTTTTATAATATTCGTTATCAATAGCTTCCATATCATGATAAGTAACTGGTATTTTAAGCATGTGTTTATAAAATGAACGAGTAAAATAAGCATCCAAATAAACTCCATCTCGTATTGCTTTTCCTATTACTTTTCCAATTACATTGAAATAGTCAAGATGATCAGGATTTATATATGAAAATCGATTTGGTTGATATGTTGAATCCTTCTTGTTTGTAGGTGTAAATAAAGCATATCCAGGATTGAACATTGCTTTTGTTAATGTTGAATACCAATCTCGTGTAACTCCTCCTATATCAACTGCTTCTTCTCCTGTGAATTGAACTCTAAATGGTGATTTTAATTCCTCTAATTTTCTGTGACGAAGTTGATGGAATGTATCTTCTAATACATGCTGTCTTCTCACTGATAATGATACTCTTCCATGATAATATCGATTATTTAAATCTGGTTCTTGTATTTTTTCAAAGAAATATTTCCTTTTATTATCAAAATCAAGTAATTTAGGTGTATTTTTCAATCTACTGAATGAAGTATTGAGAAGAGATGGATTATCATGAATAAGATCATTGATTAATTTACGATGTGTATTTACAAAACTAGTGAAAATATCTGGTGATAAATTATCAAGATTAGTATAAGAATGAGATGATGTTAATACAAGAGATTCAAATAATTCTTTTTCTTTTTCTTTTTCTTTTTCTTCTTTTTTCTCTTCTTTTTCTTTCTCTTCTTTTTCTTCACGTTGTTTTGGTCCATTTAAAATAAAGAAAATTTCAATAAGTGAAAGAAGTGGTTCAATTAATTTCATTGTTGTTGTGGTTGTTCTTTTGATATATTGTGGTTCTCTTGCTCTATCATAATCTTCTTCAAATGAATCTGAATAAAATGAAAATGGATTTCTTGGTTGATTTCTTGATCTTTCTCTTGTAAGTGTGATTTTTTGATTTTCTTTCTTCTCAATTTTTGGTGCTGCATTGTTTTGTATTTGAAGAATTGAATACAAACAATCATTCAAAATTTTCCAAAGTTCTTCAAATTTTAATTGAGATCTGATATAATTGATATAATATTCTTGTTTTTTTTCAGATTCTAATTTTGGATCTTGATTTGATATTTCTTTATCTAAATCTTCATCAGAAAATCCTATTTTGGTTATTATTGAATCAAGTGTTTTTATAACTCGAAGGAAATTTGTGTTTCTAATTTTTGTGTGTTGAGAAAATGTTGGTAAATCTTTTAGTTTTTTTTCAACTGCTTCATGTAAATCTTGTTGATATTTTTTCAAGTTTCCTTGTAGAATTGTTGATAATCTATTGGAAACATGAATTAATTTTGAAATGAGGATTTTTCGATTTTGTAAATTTTGTGAAACTCCTTCTAAAATTATCATTGTGTTATCAAATTCTGGTTTTTGTAAATTATCAATAAGTAAAACATTAACGAATGATTTTAAATAATTTGGAGGAATATAAGGAATTGGAATTTCTTCAACTTTCTTCTCTTCAATTTTCTCTTCTTCTTTTTTTTTCTCTTCAACTTTTTCTTTTTCTTTTTCTTCTTCTTCTTGTTTTTTTGTTTTCTTTTTCTTTGTGAAATGAGAAATTATTTTTGAAAGGAAAATTAATAATTTAGAAACTAACATTTCTTGAGTTGAAGAAAATGCTGGTTTTGTAAATAAATTCATTAATTTAGCAAATGGAGAAAGTTGAGAATCATTTAATTGATTTTCTTGATTTTCTTGATTTGAAATTATATTTTCTTTTGATGTTTGAATTTCAGAACTTTCTTTAATTAGAAAATCACAAACAGATTTAATTTGGGAAAGATAAATAAGATAATCCAAAACTTGACCAATAACTTGATTTGAAATTACTTTTTCATTAATTTTCTTTTCTTCAATTTGAATATTATTATTATTATTGTTGTTATTATCAATATTATCACTATTATTTTCTAAAGTTGAGAATCCAATATTTTTAATAAATTCATTTTCAGTTGTAATATTTGAAAAAAAAGTTTCTTGATGAATTGGACCTTTTTGATACCAAATATCATCCAAATCTTTATCAGAACATCCCAAAACAGATAATAAAATTTCAAGTAAATTTTCTCGAGAAATATTATGAATACATAAATGTCTTAAAATTCTTTTCAATAAATTTGATTCTTTTGAAGATAGATCAGAAATTAATCTTATAGCATTTGTGATATTTTGGATTCCAGATTCATTTATTAATGGTGGTTCTTTATTCATTTCTTCTATTTGTTGTTTCATGATTAAATTGATAACATTTGCATTTTCATGAATACTTTCATATTTTTTCATTTTGGATTTCATTGATTGACTTGATAATCCAAAAGGATTTCTGAAGTTAACTTCTTCTCTAACAGTTTGTGCTTCTGCAACTAAATGTGGAGGAAGAGATGCCAAGAATGTTTCATCACAAGTCAAATAAACTTCTCTTCGAAGATCTTGAGGTAAAGAAGCAACAAATGTTGCATTATCCATAGCATTTTGTTGAGGTTGAACAGGATTTCTTTCTCTATTTTCTTGTTGAAGGATTTCTTGTGCAATATCTTCAGGAAGAGAAGCAAGAAACAAATCTCTTTCTGTTTGTTCTTGATTTTCTGTTTGATTTTCTGTTTGATTTTCTGTTTGATTTTGATTTTGATTTTGATTTTGAGTTTGTTGATTTTGAGTTTGATTTTGTTCTTGATTTTGTTCTTGAGTTTGATTTTGTTCTTGAGTTTGAGTTTGTTTTCTTTTTTGTGATTTTTCACTTAAATGTTGAGCAATAACTTCATTTCTAATATCTTCAGGAAGTTCAGCTAAAATTGACATATCTAAATCACCTAAATCATCTTGTTCTAAAGTATTTTCAACTTTTGTTTCTTTTTCAACTTTTGTTTCATCTTTTATTTCATCTTTTATTTCTTTTTCATCTTTTATTTCTTTTATTTCTTTTTCATCTTTTATTTCTGTTTTTATTTCATCTTTTATTTCTTTTTCATCTTTTATTTCTTTTTCATCTTTTATTTTTTTTTCATCTTTTTTTATTTCATCTTTTATTTCATCTTTTTTTTTTGTTTTTTTTTTCATCTTTTTTTTATTTTTGTTTCATTTTTTTTTATTTTGTTTTTATTTTTATGTTTCATTTTTATTTCATCTTTTATTTTTTTATTTCTTTTTCATCTTTTATTTCATCTTTTTTTTTTTTTATTTTTATTTCATTTTTATTTATCTTTTTTTTTTTTTTTTTTTTTTCATTTTTGTTTTTATTTTTTTTTCATCTTTTTATTTCATTTTTATTTTATTTCATCTTTTATTTTTGTTTCTTCTTTTATTTCTGTTTCATCTTTTATTTCATCTTTTATTTCATCTTTTATTTCTGTTTCATCTTTTATTTCTGTTTTTATTTCATCTTTTATTTTTATTTCTGTTTCATCTTTTGTTTCATCTTTTATTTTTATTTCTGTTTTTATTTCATCTTTTGTTTCATCTTTTATTTCTGTTTCTGTTTCATCTTTTGTTTCATCTTTTATTTCTGTTTCATCTTTTATTTCTTTTATTTCTTTTTCATCTTTTATTTCTTTTATTTCTGTTTCATCTTTTATTTCATTTTTTTTTATCTTTTTCATCTTTTATTTTTGTTTCTGTTTTTATTTCATCTTTTGTTTCATCTGAAGAAAATTTCTTCGTTTCTTCAATTACTTGCTCTAAAAGTTTCTTCTCAAATTCTTTTTGTGAATTTTCTTCAATAGTTATTTGTTGAAGAATTTCCATTATTTTTCTTTCAAATAATCTTGCAAATTGTCTAATTTCAGTATTATCTTCATTATGTCTTTGATGTTGAGAAAGAGGATTACGATAATAATCATAATCATAATTATGTTGTTGTGGACGGAAATTAAACAAATTAACTCCAAATAAATTTTCAAAAGGAAGTGAATCAAGAGTTCCTAATTGAATTGGATTATATTCTCTTCTATTTTGAGATTGTCTCAATGGAGGATAATATCTTAAAGCTAAATCTTCTCTTCTTCTTCTTTCTCTTTCAGGAAATGTGATTCTTTCCAATTCAGAAATTCTTCTTTCTTCTTGTTCTAATCTTTCAATTTCTCTAAGTCTTAATTCTCTTTCAAATAACTCACGTTCTCTAGCTCCTCTTGAAAAGAATCCAGAATTAAAACCTCTACCTCTTGATCTATGAGGTGAATAAATTGAAGGCTCAATTACTAAATCTCTATTATATAAATGTGGTATTGGAGGAATATTGCGTAAACCTTGATCTCCTCCCAAACTAATATCATATTCATCTTCATCTTCAGAATCTGAACTTGAATCACTTTCAATAAGTGCTTGATCCTGATTTCTTGATCTTCTTTCTTCTCGGATTAAATCTTGTAATCTAATTTCTTCATTTGAAGGATTTGATAAATAAGGATGAAGTGTTGGTAATCTTTGTTCTTCAACAACTGCTTCTTGATGTCTTGCTGCTCTTTGTTCAATTTCATTTCTAACTAATTCGTGGAAATCAATTCCAAATTGTTCTCCTAAATTATTCAAATCATTTTCGATTTGATCATGAACATGAACATTATGTCTTGATAATTCAATTAAATGAGAAATTGGTTCTTCCATATTTGATAGAATTTCATCAATTTGATCATCATTTAAATCAAGATTTTCTGTTTGAACAATTTGAGATAAATCACTTTCAATTGCTTCTTTATCAATTTCATCTTGAATTTCATTTTCAAGTTGTGATTCTATATTTTGATCCTCTTTATTTTTCAATTTCTTTTGTTTTTGTTTTAATAATAATCTATATTGAGGTGAAGAAAAGAAACGTGTGAATAATTCTAATAATTTCAATGATGAGAAAATGAATTTTTTGGATTCAACATTTTTTAAATTAATTTTCTTGAAAGAATTCATTAAACTTTCAATAATTTGATTTCCAAATGCTAAATAAAAAACTTCAAATACTTGGGAAGAGAAAAATTTCTTCATTCCAGAATTTCTTATTGTAAGATTATGTGAATCAATTAAAGAAAACATCAATTCAATAAGAGGAAGAATTTTAGAGAAAATATCATGATCTGATGAATAAATATCTGAAAATTGTTGAAATATTTTAACGATTTCTTGCAATGCTAATTTACTTTCTGGATTATTTTGAGCAGTACAAAGTAGAGTTAATAATTTAATTGTTTTTGTGGAAATTTCTGTAATTTTATTTTCTTCGGGTATTGATAATAATTCATTGATAGAATAAGAAAGGAAACTTCTTGATTCAATTTTGATATTGAAGATTAATTCTATTATTTTTGAATAAGCACCAACAAAATCATTTAAAATTGTTAATATGTTTGATTCATTTAAAATTCTTTTCATTTTTTCCTCTTTTTCTGAAGATTGATTTTTATGTTGTTTTTCAAGTGATTTAATTAATAATTCAATTACTTGATTTGAAAAAGATTCAGTTCCAATTTCAGAAGTTTTTTTTGTTTGTTCTTCTTTTTTTTCATCTTTTTGAGTTTCATTTTGTATTCTATTTGCAATTAAAATAATTCTTGGTTTTGAATTTCCTTTTGGTTGAGTTACTCTGCATGTTTTTGAGACTGCTTTAATAAAGATTTGAGGATCTCTTGCAATCAATTTGGAATAATTTCTAACAAATGTAGAAGGATCAACAGTATAATTTGTAATTTCTCCATTTTGATCAGTCAAATATAAAGTTGGGAATGAATTGATAATTTCTTTTTCCATTGCATTTTGTAAAGTAATTGGATCTTCCATTATACTTCTAATAATTGATTTTGTCAATTCAAACAATCCATCGAAAAAGTTTTGGTGTTCAATTTCTAAATTAATTATAAGTTCCAAACCACCTAATTTTGTAAAAAGAGAAGCATAATCAAAATGATAAACCATTTTGGATATAAATTGTAAAAGAGCTTGAATTCCAAGAGCATCTGATTTTATTTTCAAAAGATTAATAGAAATATCAATAAATCTTTGTTTGTAATTTGAATCCAAAATAAATTTCACAGCTTTTTGTTGTTGTTCATCTTCCATTGTTTCAATTTGTTCTGGGATTTTCAAAATATGAGGAAATAAAACTTCAAGTAATAATAAAGAAGAAGTAACAAAAGGTTCCCAAATTAATGTTTTCTTTTCTGAATCAGTAATTGAAATTGTGGGTTCTGATGTATATGATTGAATAAATTTATCCAGTATTGAACACAATGTTTCAACAATTCCATCTTGTATTGAGATCATGATTAATTGTTCATTCTGTTCTTTTTGTTTCATAATTTCAATATCTTCTTTTGAATCAACTTTGTAATTTGGATAACTATAAGGTGATCTTGGTCTGACTTTTGCTTCTGAAGATTGTTGTTCTTGATAATTTAAAAACAGAAGTAAAAATTGAATGAAATTCTCCATTTTACCAATTTTTGGCCATTGTTCAAGATGTTTTTTAATTCTATTATGTAAATCTGAGATTATTGAAATGTAATAAACATTTGCTTCTTTTTTTCTTAAACTGTGATTTTTGATAATTTTAGAAATTGGTTCTTCTAATTCACCAAAATTTCTAGCTTCAAGAATTTCAAAAAGTTGTGAAACAAGATTATTTTCTATTGAATTAATTTGACTAATTTCATCTTGATCTTGGTCTTGTTTTTGTTGTTCTTGTGTTTCATCTTCTGCATTTTGTTGAAGAGACATTTTAAGAGCCTTTTCAAGTTCAGATTCTTCAAGAGTTTTTGAAACATCTTCTGTAATAGGATTATTCAAAATCCACTCTGTTGCTGCTTCAATATCATCACCACCAACTTGTCTTAATCCCTCTTCTGCTCTTTCTCTTGGAAATCCCATATCAACCATAATTTCAACAAGTTGTGGATTTACATAACTTCTTTGTCTACTTGGATATAAAAATGAGTTGAATTGATTCACTAGAGTTTTGCTTTCTGTTTTGGTTTTTAATTTCTCAAAAACTTCCTCATTAGTTCCTTCAAGTGCTGTATCAAGCATAGATAAAATACTGTTCAAAAATTTATAAGGTGCAACACTTAGCTCTTTTTTCCCCCAAACTAATGCTAGGAAATTATTTGTTACTTTGTTTTGAATAATTTTCATGAAGTTCTTCTCATCAAATTTTTGTTTTAAATTTGGAAATTCAAAATTTTTTAATGAGGATGTTATTGGTGAAGAAACAAATTTTTGAGTTGAGATCATTTGTTGAATTGAATTGATAAATTTTTCTATTGTGTTGTCAAATAGAATTTGATGTTGGCGAGTAATATTTTCTGTTTTGGGTTTTTCTTGTAAATTTTGATCTGGAATGTTTTCATTATTTGAAATTGTTTCTTTTGGTTCAGAAACGAAAAATGGGGTTTGTTTAACTAATTCGTTTAGAATTTTGATTAAAAATTCAAAACATCCATTTTGATAAACAAGAACAAGTAATAAAGAATTGAATATTTCAGGAAGATGAAGAGCGGGAACAGAAGGATTCATAAACGATTTAAAACGATCCAAAAAGGAAAATAGATAATATAATTCAGAATAAGACATTGAAGAAAGTTGAGAATTTCTGTGTGAATTGAAGAATTGAGTTGAAGTTTCTAAATTTTGTGAAATTTGTTGAGCTAATAAAATAACAGGTTTTGGTGGTGATTTACTTTCTTGAGCAATTGCAGGATTAAAAGAAGATATAACAATATGATTTAATCCTGAAAAGAAATCAATTAAAGATGATTTAAGTTGGTTTCTGATCATTATTTGATTTTTATCTTCTTTAATTTTATCTTTTTCTTCTTTTTCTTCTTTTAATTTTTTTTCCATTCTTTTCTTGTTTTTTTCTTCCTTTTCATTACAATTTATCCATTCAATTTGATCCAATAAATTTGAAAATGATAAACATAATTCAAGAGCTTTTGGTTTTGTCCATTCTGTTAATAATGTAAGTGGAGAACCATCTCTTATACTGTGATAAGAAGCTTGTTTAACTAAATCAGAAAGTAATTGAACAAGACTTGTAAATCTCGAAAGTTGATTTTTAGAATCTGTTTTGAGAAGAAATTCAGAATCAATATTTAATTTTTTAAGTTGTTCAAGTGTTTGATTAACAAGAACTTGAGAAACTTCTGAAATTTTTTGAGATCCAATATTTTGGAATAAACGATTGAAAAATTCAGTTCCTGTTGATAAGAAAAAGTTTGTTGGAACTTCATCTGAAAGTAAAATATTCAAGAAGAAAACAAGTCCTCTTTTTTGTATGAACATGTTTGTGTGATTGTATGAAACTAGAAATCTTTCAAGGAATTGAGAAATGTTTTCAATATAACCTCCAATATAAGTTTCAACTATTGAATCAACTTCTTCTTTGGGTTTTTCTTTGTTTTGTTCTCTAATAGTATTTGAATATATTCCTTGGTAAATGTATTTGATCATTTCAATAATCATATTAATCATTGGTTCAAGAATTTCTGGAAGATATTGAACAACAAATTCAAAATTCAATCCTAATTCTGTTAGTGTTCTTTTTGATAAAATTGGCAAATATTTATAATCAACAAGACAAGATAAAATTGGTTGGTAAATCTTTGATGCTTTGATGAAAATCTGGCCTTGTTCATGTGAAGTGAGTCTATTGAGAATTCTTGAAAGAGTTATTAAAGAATTTGAAGAGTTTGGAACTATTTTATGAATTAATGAAGAAAGATTTTTGAATATTCCTGCAGATATTGTAAGTGGGATATATAAAGGTTGAGCAATAATTTGATAAAGAATTTCAATAACTGTTGTGAATAAATTAGGGTTTTTTTCACATAATTCATGATTTAATAAAATTTCATTGATTTGTTTTTTCATTGGAGAGTTTGTAATAAATTCATCAATTTCTGTATCATTTTGTGGGAGTAAATGAGAGATTAATTTGAAAGACATTTCCAAACATTTGATTCTTTTTTGGCTGATTAATTGTGCTTTTGAATCTGAAATTTCCTTTTGTAAATTTACGAAATCTGTTTCAATTCTTTTAAGAACATCTGTATAAAAATTTCTTTGAATAAAATATTGAACAGCATTTGTATTTCTATTCAATAAAAAGAACCAAATCTCAATAAAATTTGTGATTATTGGTAAAATTTCTGGATTTTCATCTTTGATTAAATTAATAGTCCCAAGAATCCATTGACTTTCATTTGTAAATAATAAAATTGCATTTGGAGTTTTTGTAATCATGAGAATAAATTTGGATAATTTTTTAAGGAATCTAAAATTATATATTGGATCTTCTTTTAATTGATCTTCAAGATCTGCCATTAAATATTCCATTAAACCTGGAATTGTTTTTGTATCAATAACCTCTATTCTTGATGTAAATCCTGCTTTTTCAATAATTTCAGCTTGTAAAAAGGCATGTCTATAAATTGACATGAGTATTTGAATTGATAAAAATCTTAAATCCTAAATTTAATTTAAATAAATTTAATTTACAATTAAAAAAACAAATTATTATTTATTATTTTTTTTACATTTTCAATTTTATAATCTGTTAAAGCAAGTGAATAAAGTTCTTGAACTAAATCAGGATAATTTTTTGAGATTTGTTTAATATAAGGATTATTTTGAGATGAAATTGAGAATAAAGTTTCAAAAGCTATTAATTTTGTTTTGAAATTTTGTTTCATTCCATCAACACCTTTTTGGAAGCTTTTGAATCTATTATAATACTGATGAATTATTGGGAAAAAATATTCAGGAAGATTTTGTGTTTCTGATAAATTTTTTAGTTCATCAATTTCTGAAAACCAATTTGAAAAATTAAGTTGAATTTGTTGTAAAAGTTTTTCTTGATCTTTTTCTTCTTCTTTTTTGATAACAAATGAGAAATTCATTAAACTAGAATCAGTAATTAACTAATAATTAAAAAAAAAATAAATATTAATAATTGAAAAAAGATGAAATGTTTTTTTTTTTTACTTCTTTTTGCATTTTTAAATTTTCATCAATTTTTGCAAAATCTAAAAATGTAAATTTATGCACTTCATTTGTAATTAATGATATTTGAGAATATGTAAATAAAGATGAAAACAATTCATTTTGCCAAATTTTTGTAAATGAAGGATTTTTTGAAAATTGAGCAGAAAAATTAGAATTTGAAGGTGAAATTTTTGAATAAAGAACTTTAACTAATTCTAAAACATAATCAGCAAAAGGTTCTCCAATATCAAGTAATCTTTTAATATATTCTTCTGAATTGTATATTCCAATGTGTGTTTTTGATTTTTTAAGGATTTGTTTTGTAAATTTTAGAACTCCAATTATTAATTCTTTATTAAATTGTTCAATGTTTGTTAAATTTTCAATAAATGATTCTTTAAGTTTTTCTTTTTCAAAAATTTCATCAAATTTGTTTAAAACTTCTATCCATCCAAAAATATCAATCTATTTTTTTTTTCCAAATAAAAATTAACAAAAATAATAAAAATAAAAATAAAATTTTTTTTTACTTCTTTAAATGGGAATTTTTCATTTAAAATTTGAATAAATTCTTGAGAGTTTGAATCTAAACTTAAAATTTTTTTGATAAATTCTTGTTCTTCCAATGTCTAAGCAAAAAAAGGAATTTTATTTATAATTTTTTTAATATTATTTTAATTTTTTTAATATTATTTTATTTTTTTTAATATTGATTTTAATTTTGATTTTGATTTTGATTTTGATTTTGATTTTGATTTTGATTTTGATTTTGATTTTGATTTTAATTTTAATTTTGATTTTGATTTTGATTTTAATTTTGATTTTAATTTTAATTTTGATTTTTATTTTGATTTTTATTTTGATTTTAATTTTAATTTTAATTTTGATTTTTTTAATTTTAATTTTAATTTTAATTTTAATTTTTAATTTTTAATTTTATTTATATTTTTATTTATATTTTAATTTATATTTTAATTTTATAATTTAATTTATAATTTTATTTTAATTTTATAATTTTATTTTATTTAATTTAATTTATAATTTAATTTATAATTTTATTTATAATTTTATTTATAATTTTATTTTAATTTTTTAATTTATAATTTATTTATAATTTAATTTATAATTTAATTTATAATTTTATTTATAATTTTATTTATAATTTTATTTATAATTTTATTGAATTTATTTATAATTTAATTTATAATTTTATTTATAATTTTTTATAATTTATTTTTAATTTTTATTTATAATTTTATTTATAATTTTATTTATAATTTTATTTATAATTTTATTTTAATTTAATTTATAATTTTATTTATAATTTTATTTATAATTTTATTTATAATTTTATTTATAATTTTATTTATAATTTAATTTTATTTTATTTATAATTTCAATTTTTTAATTTATAATTTTATTTATAATTTTATTTATTTAATTTATAATTTTATTTATAATTTTTATTTATAATTTTATTTATAATTTTATTTATAATTTTATTTATAATTTTAATTTATAATTTTATTTATAATTTTATTTATAATTTTTATTTATAATTTTATTTATAATTTTATTTATAATTTTATTTATAATTTTATTTATTTTTATTTTTAATTTTTATTTATAATTTTATTTATAATTTTATTTATAATTTTATTTATATTTTATTTATAATTTTATTTATAATTTTATTTATAATTTTATTTATAATTTAATTTATAATTTTATTTATAATTTTTATTTATAATTTAATTTATAATTTTATTTATAATTTTATTTAATTTTATTTATAATTTTATTTATAATTTTATTTTAATTTTTATTTATAATTTTATTTATAATTTTATTTTTTTTATTTTTATAATTTTATTTATTTATTTTATTTTAATTTTTATTTATAATTTTATTTATATTTTATTTATAATTTTATTTATAATTTTTAATTTATAATTTTATTTATAATTTTAATTTATTTTAATTTTTATTTTTTTATAATTTTATTTATAATTTTATTTATAATTTTATTTATAATTTTATTTATAATTTAATTTATAATTTATAATTTTATTTTATTATTTTTGTAATTTATAATTTAATTTATAATTTTATTTATAATTTTATTTATAATTTTAATTTTATTTTAATTTTTATTTATAATTTTATTTATAATTTTATTTATAATTTTTATTTATAATTTATTTTATTTATATTTTTTTAATTTTATTTTAATTTATTTATAATTTTATTTATAATTTTTATTTTTAATTTTATTTTATTTAATTTTTATTTATAATTTTAATTTTTATTAATTTTTAATTTTATATAATTTTATTTTAATTTTATTTATAATTTTATTTATAATTTTATTTATAATTTTAATTTATAATTTTTATTTATAATTTTTATTTATAATTTTTATTTATAATTTTATTTATAATTTTATTTATAATTTTATTTATATTTTATTTTATAATTTTATTTATTTTTTATTTATAAATTTTTATTTATAATTTTATTTTATAATTTTATTTATATTTAATTTATATTTATAATTTTATTTATAATTTAATTTATAATTTTATTTTATAATTTTATTTATAATTTAATTTATAATTTTAATTTATAATTTTATTTATTTATTTTATTTATTTAATTTAATTTAAATTTATAATTTTAATTTTATTTTTAATTTATAATTTTATTTATAATTTAATTTATAATTTTTAATTTATAATTTTATTTATAATTTGATTTTATTTTTATTTATAATTTTATTTATAATTTATTTATATTTTATTTTATTTTTTTATAATTTTATTTATAATTTTATTTATAATTTTAATTTATAATTTTATTTATAATTTAATTTATAATTTTATTTATAATTTTAATTTATAATTTAATTTATAATTTTTTTATTTAATTTAATTTATAATTTAATTTTTAATTTTAATTTATATTTTTAATTTATAATTTTTTATAATTTTTATTTATAATTTAATTTTTATTAATTTTTAATTTTAATTTTATTTATAATTTTATTTTTTAATTTTATTTATAATTTTATTTATAATTTTATTTATAATTTTATTTTTTATTTATATTTATTTTTAATTTTAATTTTATTTTTTTTTATTTTTATTTTAATTTTATTTTTTATTTTTATTTTTATTTTTTATTTATAATTTAATTTTATAATTTAATTTATAATTTTTATTTATAATTTTATTTATAGTTTAATTTATAATTTTATTTATATTTTAATTTGTAATTTTATTTATAATTTTATTTATAATTTAATTTATAATTTTATTTATAATTTTTATTTATATTTTGGTTTTATTTATAATTTAATTTATAATTTTATTTATAATTTTATTTATAATTTTATTTATAATTTAATTTATAATTTAATTTATAATTTTATTTATAATTTTATTTATAATTTAATTTATAATTTTATTTATAATTTAATTTATAATTTTATTTATAATTTAATTTATAATTTTATAAATGGTTGTGTTTTGTAAGTTGATATTGTAAAATTTCACATTTAAAAATAATAAAAAGTGTATTAAATAAAAAAGAGAGAAAAATATTTTATGTTTTAAAAATTTTAGAATTTTTTACAATTGTTTTTGTTTGTGAAAGAATTTTAATTTTCATTTTTATAAAGAAAAAAATAAAAAAAATAAAAAAAATAGAAATGAGAAAAATGAAAAAATTAAATTTAAAAAAATTAAAAAATTAAATAAAGAACTTTTTTCTTTTTTCTTTTTTATTGTTGTTTATTGATGTTTCTTTTATTGTTTATTGTGTTTTTTTCTTACTTTCTTTTTTCTAAAAAAAATTTGAAAAAAAAAACATTGAAAATAGGAACATTTTTATTTTAAAAAAAAAAAACTTTTTATCAATCTAATTAGTTAAGCAAATTCCGAATAAAATTATAAGAAATATTCTGGTGGTTCATCGGAAATTATTGCAGTTGCAGTTTCAGGTGAAGTTTCAAATTGTAAACTAAATTAAAAAAAATTATCCGAAATTTTTTTGTTAATTAAAAATAATTTAAAAAATAATTTAAAAAATAATTAAATTTTACAATCTTTTTGTCATTTGATCATCTACTTCCATAATTGCACCTTTATTTCCACATCTCATACAATAATTTGGTGCAGAAAAAAGTGTTACAACTTTTCCATCATGACATAAATTAAAACCCTAAAATTCAATTTAAAATAAAAATTTAAATTTGAATATAAATATAAATATAAATATAATAATAAATGTAAAATAAATGTTTTAAAATATAAATATAAATATAAATATAAATATAAAAATAAATAAATATAAAATAAATATAAAATAATAATAATGTTATAAATATAATAATAAATATAAAAATATAAATGTTATAAATATAAATAATTTTATAAATATAAAAATAAAAATAAAAATAGAAAATATAAATATAAAATGAAAAATATAAATATAAAAATATAAATATAAATATAAATATAAATATTTTTTTTAAATATAAATATAATGTTTAAATGTTTAATTGTAAAATTTAAATATCTTTTTCTAAAAATTTGAAAAACATGAAAATAGGAACAAAATTTTAAAAATTTTTAAAAATATAAATAATAAATATAAAATATAAAAAAATATAAGAAATATAAATGGTTCATCGGAAAATATTAAAAGTTAAGTTTAAAATATAAAGTTTCAAATTGTAATTTAAATTAAAAATTATCCGAAATTTAAATTAATTAAAAAAAATTTAAAAATAAATTTAAAAATAATTAAAATTTAAAATATTTGTCATTTGATCATATACTTCCATACATAAATATAAACATAAATATAAATATAATTAAAAATAAAATATAAATCATGACATAAATTAAAACCATAAAAATTAAACATAAAATATAAATATAAATATAAATATAAATATAAATATAAATATAAATATAAATATAAATATAAATATAAATATAAATATAAATATAAAATAATATAAATATAAATATAAAATATAAATATAAAATATAAATATAAATATAATTATAAATATAAATATAAAATATGTAAAATATAAATATAAATATAAAATAATAAATATAAATATAAAAATATAAATATAAATATAAAATATAAATATAAATATAAATATAAATATAAATATAAATATATAAATAAAATATAAATATAAATATAAATATAAATATAAATATAAATATAAATATAAATATAAATAAAATATAATAAATATAAATATAAATATAAATATAAATATAAATATAAATATAAATATTAATATAAATATAAATATAAATATAAATATAAATATAAATATGAAATAAATATAAATATAAATATAAATATAAATATAAATATAAATATAAATATAAAACTTACTTCCATAACTAATTGATGTGCTCTAGCTGTTAAAGTTAAACCATTTGCTTTATGGAAATTATTTGTATTATCTTTTCCAAAAGTAAAGCCAGCACCACGAGGGGAAATACCCCAACCATTTCTATCATCAGGATCTGACCACATTAAATCACACATTAATCCTTCATTCGGAATTTCTTGAAATCTATCTAATTTTTTAAGTTGATCAATAGTTTTAAGAGCTGGTGAAAGACCTCCATGAATACAAAATATCTTTTTAATTTATAATTTTTATTTATAATTTAATTTATAATTTTATTTATAATTTTATTTATAATTTAATTTATAATTTAATTTATAATTTTATTTATAATTTAATTTATAATTTTATTTATAATTTAATTTATAATTTAATTTATAATTTTATTTATAATTTTATTTATAATTTAATTTATAATTTTATTTATAATTTAATTTATAATTTAATTTATAATTTAATTTATAATTTTATTTATAATTTTATTTATAATTTTATTTATAATTTAATTTATAATTTTATTTATAATTTTATTTATAATTTTATTTATAATTTTATTTATAATTTAATTTATAATTTTAATTTATAATTTAATTTATAATTTTATTTATAATTTTATTTATAATTTAATTTATAATTTTATTTATAATTTTATTTATAATTTTATTTATAATTTTATTTATAATTTAATTTATAATTTTATTTATATTTTAATTTATAATTTAATTTATTATTTTATTTATAATTTAATTTATATTTTTATTTATAATTTTATTTATAATTTTATTTATAATTTAATTTATAATTTAATTTATAATTTTATTTACTTCTTGATCAATTAAAGCACCAATAGGAAGAAAATCAAATAATTCAGTAAAATAATTCCAAACATTTGCACTTCCATATTTTTGAATGCATTCATCATAAAAACCATAAACCTTTAATTTAAAAAAAAAATAAAAATAAATGATCAAAAAAAAACAAAATAAAAAACAAAAAATAAAAAATAAAAATAAAAAATAAAAATACTGTTGTAATTTGTCTGCTTTCATGATTTCCACGAAGAAGAGTAATACGATTGGGATAACGAGCTAAATTAAAAAAATAAAAAAATTTAAATTAAAAATTAAGTTTAAAAATTTAAATAAAAATTAAGTAAAAAAATTTAATTAAAATTTTTTTTTACCTTTTAAAGCAACCATTGTTGTTACTGTTTCTATTGAATATAAACCTCGATCAACATAATCTCCTAAAAAAAGAAAATTTGTATCAGGACAAGAACCTGCAATTCGAAAAAGTTCTAAAAGATCAGGAAATTGACCATGAATATCTCCACAAACTGTTACTGGACTTCTTACTGTTACTACATTATCTTCTTTTATTAATATCTCTTTTACTTTTTCACATAATGTTTTTATTTCATATTCTGATAGTGCTCGTGAATTTAATAATTGGTCTATTTGTTGATCTAATGTTTGTAAATTTATTATTGATTGCATTTTTTGAATTTTTTAAATTTTTAACGGAAAAAAAAAAAGGAAAAAAAATGAAAAAAAAATGAAAAATGATTTTTGTTTTTTTGATCTTTTTCTTTTTTGATCAATTTTAATTAAATTTTTTTTTTTTATCCCTTTTCTTTTTTTCCTAATTAAATTTAATTTTAGATTTTGATTTAGCAAAACAACAATAAATACATTTTGAATTAATTTATAAATAATATTTATTAATTAATATTAAATTAAATATTAAATTAATATTTATTTAAATTATTAAATAAAATTAAATAAAAAAAAGTGGAATAAATAAATAAAATACTTTTTGATAATTTTATATAAATAAATAGAATAAATAAATAAATAAATACATTTTGAATTAAATTATAAATAATATTTATTAATTAATATTAAATTAAATATTAAATTAATATTTATATAAATTATTAAATAAAATTAAATAAAAAGTGGAATAAATAAATAAAAATATTTTTGATAATTTTATATAAATAAATAGAATAAATAAATAAATAAATACATTTTTGAATTAATTTATAAATAATATTTATTAATTAATATTAAATTAAATATTAATTTAATATTTATATAAATTATTAAATAAAAATTAAATAAAAAGTGGAATAAATAAATAAAATATTTTTAATAATTTTATATAAATAAATAGAATAAATAAATATATAAATATATTTTGAATTAATTTATAAATAATATTTATTAATTAATATTAAATTAAATATTAAATTAATATTTATTTAAATTATTAAATAAAATTAAATAAAAAAAGTGGAATAAATAAATAAAAATATTTTTAATAATTTTATATAAATAAATAGAATAAATAAATATATAAATATATTTTTGAATTAATTTATAAATAATATTTATTAATTGATATTAAATTAAGTATTAAATTAATATTAATATAAATTATTAAATAAAATTAAATAAAAAGTGGAATAAATAAATAAAATATTTTTAATAATTTTATATAAATAAATAGAATAAATAAATAAATAAATATATTTTGAATTAAATTATAAATAATATTTATTAATTAATATTAAATTAAATATTAATTTTAATATTTATATAAATTATTAAATAAAATTAAATAAAAAGTGGAATAAATAAATAAAATACTTTTTGATAATTTTATATAAATAAATAAAATAAAAATAAACAAATAGATTTTGAATTAATTTATAAATAATATTTATTAATTAATATTAAATTAAATATTAAATTAATATTTATTTTAAATTATTAAATAAAATTAAATAAAAAGTGGAATAAATAAATAAAATATTTTTAATAATTTTATATAAATAAATAAAATAAAAATAAATAAATACATTTTTGAATTAATTTATAAATAATATTTATTAATTAATATTAAATTAAATATTAAATTAATATTTATATAAATTATTAAAATAAAAATTAAATAAAAAAAAGTGGAATAAATAAATAAAATATTTTTAATAATTTTATATAAATAAATAGAATAAATAAATATATAAATACATTTTGAATTAAATTATAAATAATATTTATTAATTAATATTAAATTAAATATTAATTTAATATTTATATAAATTATTAAATAAAAATTAAATAAAAAAAAAAGTGGAATAAATAAATAAAATACTTTTTGATAATTTTATATAAATAAATAAAATAAAAATAAACAAATAGATTTTGAATTAATTTATAAATAATATTTATTAATTAATATTAAATTAAATATTAAATTAATATTTATTTAAATTATTAAATAAAAATTAAATAAAAAGTGGAATAAATAAATAAAATATTTTTAATAATTTTATATAAATAAATAAAATAAAAATAAATAAATACATTTTGAATTAAATTATAAATAATATTTATTAATTAATATTAAATTAAATATTAAATTAATATTTATATAAATTATTAAATAAAATTAAATAAAAAGTGGAATAAATAAATAAAATATTTTTAATAATTTTATATAAATAAATAGAATAAAATAAAATATATAAATACATTTTTGAATTAAATTATAAATAATATTTTATTAATTAATATTAAATTAAATATTAATTTAATATTTATTTAAATTATTAAATAAAATTAAATAAAAAGTGGAATAAATAAATAAAATATTTTTAATAATTTTATATAAATAAATAGAATAAAATAAATATATAAATATATTTTGAATTAATTTATAAATAATATTTATTAATTAATATTAAATTAAATATTAAATTAATATTTATTTAAATTATTAAATAAAATTAAATAAAAAGTGGAATAAATAAATAAAATATTTTTAATAATTTTTATATAAATAAATAGAATAAATAAATAAATAAATATATTTTTGAATTAATTTATAAATAATATTTATTAATTGATATTAAATTAAGTATTAAATTAATATTAATATAAATTATTAAATAAAATTAAATAAAAAGTGGAATAAATAAATAAAATATTTTTAATAATTTTATAAATAAATAAGAATAAATAAATATAAATATATTTTGAATTAAATTATAAATAATATTTATTAATTAATATTAAATTAAATATTAAATTAATATTTATATAAATTATTAAATAAAAATTAAATAAAAAGTGGAATAAATAAATAAAATATTTTTAATAATTTTATATATAAATAAATAGAATAAATAAATAAATATATTTTTGAATTAATTTTATAAATAATATTTATTAATTAATATTAAATTAAATATTAAATTAATATTTATTTAAATTATTAAATAAAATTAAATAAAAAAAAAGTGGAATAAATAAATAAAATATTTTTGATAATTTTTATATAAATAAATAAAATAAAAATAAATAAATACATTTTGAATTAAATTATAAATAATATTTATTAATTAATATTAAATTAAATATTAAATTAATATTTATATAAATTATTAAATAAAATTAAATAAAAAGTGGAATAAATAAATAAAATATTTTTAATAATTTTATATAAATAAATAGAATAAATAAATATATAAATACATTTTGAATTAAAATTATAAATAATATTTATTAATTAATATTAAATTAAATATTAAATTAATATTTATATAAATTATTAAATAAAAAAATTAAATAAAAAGTGGAATAAATAAATAAAATATTTTTAATAATTTTATATAAATAAATAGAATAAAAATAAATAAATACATTTTGAATTAATTTATAAATAATATTTATTAATTGATATTAAATTAAATATTAAATTAATATTTATTTAAATTATTAAATAAAATTAAATAAAAAGTGGAATAAATAAATAAAATATTTTAATAATTTTATATAAATAAATAGAATAAATAAATATATAAATACATTTTTGAATTAAATTATAAATAATATTTATTAATTAATATTAAATTAAATATTAATTTAATATTTATATAAATTATTAAATAAAAATTAAATAAAAAGTGGAATAAATAAATAAAATATTTTTGATAATTTTATATAAATAAATAGAATAAATAAATAAATAAATACATTTTGAATTAAATTATAAATAATATTTATTAATTAATATTAAATTAAATATTAAATTAATATTTATTTAAATTATTAAATAAAATTAAATAAAAAAAGTGGAATAAATAAATAAAATATTTTTTAATAATTTTATATATAAATAAATAGAATAAATAAATATATAAATACATTTTGAATTAAATTATAAATAATATTTATTAATTAATATTAAATTAAATATTAATTTAATATTTATATAAATTATTAAATAAAATTAAATAAAAAAAAGTGGAATAAATAAATAAAAATATTTTTGATAATTTTATATAAATAAATAGAATAAAAATAAACAAATAGATTTTGAATTAATTTATAAATAATATTTATTAATTAATATTAAATTAAATATTAAATTAATATTTATTTAAATTATTAAATAAAATTAAATAAAAAGTGGAATAAATAAATAAAATATTTTTAATAATTTTATATAAATAAATAGAATAAATAAATATATAAATACATTTTTGAATTAAATTATAAATAATATTTATTAATTAATATTAAATTAAATATTAAATTAATATTTATTTAAATTATTAAATAAAATTAAATAAAAAGTGGAATAAATAAATAAAATATTTTTAATAATTTTATATAAATAAATAGAATAAATAAATATATAATATATTTTGAATTAAATTATAAATAATATTTATTAATTAATATTAAATTAAATATTAATTTAATATTAATATAAATTATTAAATAAAATTAAATAAAAAGTGGAATAAATAAATAAAATACTTTTTGATAATTTTATATAAATAAATAGAATAAATAAATAAATAAATATATTTTGAATTAAATTATAAATAATATTTATTAATTAATATTAAATTAAATATTAAATTAATATTATTTAAATTATTAAATAAAATTAAATAAAAAAAAGTGGAATAAATAAATAAAATATTTTTAATAATTTTATATAAATAAATAGAATAAATAAATAAATAAATACATTTTGAATTAATTTATAAATAATATTTATTAATTGATATTAAATTAAATATTAAATTAATATTTATTTAAATTATTAAATAAAATTAAATAAAAAAAAGTGGAATAAATAAATAAAATATTTTTAATAATTTTATATAAATAAATAAAATAAATAAATATATAAATATATTTTGAATTAATTTATAAATAATATTTATTAATTAATATTAAATTAAATATTAAATTAATATTTATTTAAATTATTAAATAAAATTAAATAAAAAAAAGTGGAATAAATAAATAAAATATTTTTGATAATTTTATATAAATAAATAAAATAAATAAATATATAAATACATTTTGAATTAAATTATAAATAATATTTATTAATTGATATTAAATTAAATATTAATTTCCAATCCAAAAAATTTTTTTTTTTTCAAATAAATTTTTTTTCATTTTTTTTTTTACTTTTTCTTAATTTCAATTTTTTTTCTTTGCTTTTTTCGTTTATTTCTTCTTCTTCAATTTTATTATTTTTTTTATTTGAATGGAATTTAATTCATTTAAAAAAAATTCAAACGAAAATTTACAACTTCTTGAAGAAGAATCTGAAACAATAACAGAAACTGAAGAAATAGAAGAATCAATTCAAGCACTTCAATATGAAATTTTTAGAAATAAAGGGGTTGTTGTTTTAACAGAAATGGATTTTGTTCAATTAAATCGAGGAGAATTTGAACCTCCACCAAATAAACCAAAACAACCATTTCAAAAAGAAAATTTAATTTTAGAAATATTACCTCCTGAGTGTAAAATTCATTTTAAAATTCATTTCGAAATTAAAATTAAAATTAAAATTAAAATTAAAATTAATATTAAAATTAAAATCAAAATTAAAATTAAAAATAAAATTCATTTATAAAATTAATATTAAAATTCATTTCGAAATTAAAATTAAAATTAAAATTTATTTCGAAATTAAAATTAAAATTAAAATTCATTTATAAAATTATTAAAATTATAATTTAAAAAAAAAAAGTAATTTTAACAATCGCAGAATTTCTTCCTCCTGGAGCAATAGTTCGACTTTCATTAACATGCAAAACTCTTCAACAACTTTGTCAGGATCAATATTTATGGAGACAAGTATCAATTTTATATGAAAGATATTATGTTTGGGACAAATTAGAAGTGACAGGAAATAATTTATCAATTCCAAATAATATAAAAGTTGTTGGTTTTCAAGCAGATATCCCAAAAAAAATACAGAAAATCAAACAAAAACTGGAACAAGAAAAAAAAGAAAAAAAAGAAAAAAAAGAAAAACAAAATATAAATACAGATCTTTCATTAACAAATCAAAACTTGATCGAAGAACTTGGAGAAAAAGATTTGAAAAAACCCAAAAAAATTGGAAAAATTGGAAAAAAAATTGAAAAAAAAATTGGAAAAAAAATCGAAAAAAAAATTGTCAAAAAAAAATTCAAAAAAACAAAAGATTCGGTTTCTAGAAGAATCAAAAGCAAAATTATTGAGGACGAAAATTCCAATTACGCATTTGATTCTACAACAAAAAGAGGGGTTTATGGAAGTGTTTCACCAACATATATTTCAGTGCGTTCTCAACGGATTGAGTATATCAAACTTCTGAAGAATCCAAAAAAACATTTGATTTCAAAAAGTCAAAAATTATCGGAATTATTAGAATTGAAAGAGAAAAGAATACAGGAAACAATGATTCAAAGAAGCCAAAATATCCAGCAATGGCAGAATAAAAAGAAAATTGAGCGATCCATTTATTGTTCCTTTTCCATTCTTCATTTTGGATTGATCGCGTTTATTGCGTTATTAAATTTGCAATTGGAACATAAATTGGACACCAAAATAAGTTACACAATGATTCCTTTATTTGTGCCGTTAATTTTCATTGTGGTTTTTTTTCTGATCATGACACAATTTGAGGGGAATGAATCTTTAGTTCTTGATGGAGGGATCTCTTTTGTAACACTAATTTTTTTCACTGGAGTTTTACTAATTGGATTGAAATTGGATTCAATGATCCATATTTCTTGGTTCGTTGTGTTTTCGCCGTTCTTTGTCATTTTAACGTTCCCCTTTCTTATCACTTTTGCTATTTTTCTGCGCTCTTTTGATATTGTTGTTGGACTTGCTTTGATGATGTTTCTTTTTTTGTTCTCCTTTTTGGTTCTTCTTGCCTTGCAATTGGATCACATTATTTCGTGGAATTTTGCTTTCATTTTCGCTCCCATTTTTTTGTTTGATTTGGTTCCTTTACTCGGTTTTGTTCTCGCTCAGTTTTTTGTTTATTATCCTGAGTTGATTTATCTTTCAGGTGCTGCTTTTATTATTGTTATTCCAACTTCCATTTTTGAAGCTTTGGTTGTTGTTTTTCTTAGTTCTTCATCAATGAAAAAGATTACTTATGCTTTTTTTCCTCTTTATGTTTGGTTACTTCTTATTTTGATTGTTTCTTGTCCTGGTTTCTTTTATAATTTCTCTCGTTTGCTTTCTGCTTCTTAAATTTTTTTTTTGGATATATGAAATTTCAAACAGAAAAAAAAAATTTTTTTTTTTTTGGAATTATTTTAATAAATCTTTTCCAATTTATTTAATTAATTTATCTATTTAGAAAAAAGGAGATTAAAGAAGAAAAATTGATTTATTTTATCTATTTAATCTTAATTTATTTAGAAAAAAGAAGATTAAAGAAGAAAAATTGATTTATTTAATCTATTTAATCTTTATTTAATCTATTTAATCTATTTAGAAAAAAGAAGATTAAAGAAGAAAAATTGATTTATTTTATTTATTTTATCTATTTAATTTATTTATTTAATTTATTTAGAAAAAAGAAGATTAAAGAAGAAAAATTGATTTATTTTATCTATTTAATCTTTATTTATCTATTTAGAAAAAAGAAGATTAAAGAAGAAAAATTGATTTATTTAATCTATTTAATCTTTATTTATCTATTTAGAAAAAAGGAGATTAAAGAAGAAAAATTGATTTATTTTATCTATTTAATCTTTATTTATCTATTTAGAAAAAAGAAGATTAAAGAAGAAAAATTGATTTATTTTATCTATTTAATCTTTATTTATCTATTTAGAAAAAAGGAGATTAAAGAAGAAAAATTGATTTATTTCAAATTTTCTTGTTTTTATTTTTTTTTTTAATTATCCAAAAAAATTTTTTTTTCTTAATTCAAATTAAAAAAAATTAAATCATTTTTTTCTTTTTTTTTTCTTTTTTATTTTCCTTTTTTTTGCTTTCAAATTTTATTATTAAAGAAAAAGAAAAAAAAACAACAAAAAAATTTTAAAAAAAATAAATTAATAAAATGGGAAATTGTGCAACAAAAAATGATGGTGCATCTTCTAGAACACAAAAAATCGATGAAGAATTGAAACAAAGTCGAGTTGCTTTAGATAATGAAATTAAAATTCTTCTTCTTGGTAAAAAAAACAATTAAAAAAAATCATTTTTTATTTAAGAAATAATTTAACAAAATTTCCAAAAATAAAAATCAATTTTCCACATTTTTTAATTTAAATATTAATTTAAATATTAATTTAAATATTAATTTATATATTAATTTAAATATTAATTTAAATATTAATTTAAATATTAATTTTAAAATTGATATAAAATTGATTTAAATATTAATTTAAATATTAATTTAAATATTAATTTAAATATTAATTTAAATATTAATTTAAATATTAATTTATATATTAATTTAAATATTAATTTATATATTAATTTAAATATTAATTTAAATATTAATTTAAAAATATTGATTTAAATATTAATTTATATATTAATTTAAAAATTAATTTAAATATTAATTTAAATATTAATTTATATATTAATTTAAATATTAATTTAAATATTAATTTAAATATTGATTTAAATATTAATTTATATATTAATTTAAATATTAATTTATATATTTATTTAAATATTAATTTAAATATTAATTTAAATACTTAATTTAAAAATTAATTTATATATTAATTTAAATATTAATTTAAATATTAATTTATATATTAATTTGAATATTTATTTATATATTTATTTAAATATTAATTTAAATATTTATTTAAATATTGATTTAAATATTTGATTTAAATATTTGATTTAAATAGTAATTTAAATATTAATTTTAAAATTGATTTAAAATTGATTTAAAATTGATTTAAATACTTGATTTAAATATTTATTTAAATATTAATTTAAATACTTGATTTGAATATTAATTTAAATATAAAAGGTGCTGGTGATAGTGGAAAATCAACTTTATTAAAACAAATGAAAATTATTCATGGAAAAGGATTTAATGAAGAAGAAAGAAGAGAATTTACTGAAAGAGTTCAGGAAAATATTATTCAGAATATGAAATCACTTGTTGTTGCAGCAGAACATTTTAAATTAGATGTTTTAGAAGAAAATGAAGTATTTTTTTTATTCTTTTTTTAAATTGGAATGAAAGAAAAAAAAAGGAAAAGAAAATTTTTATTATAAAATTTTTTAAATTCCTTTTTTGTTTTAAAACAAAAAGGAAAAAGCTGAATATTTTCGAGCTCTTTCTCCAAGAGAAAATACATTTTCTGAAGAAGTTATTGATAATGTTATTGCTCTTTGGAAAGATCCTGCAATTCAACAAACTTTGACACGTTCTTCAGAATTTCAATTGAATAATACTGCTGCATAGTATTATCATTCATTTAATAATTGATATAAAATTGATTTGAAATTGAATTTAAAATTGATTTAAAATTGATTTAAAATTGATTTAAAATTGATATAAAATTGATTTAAAATTAATTTAAAATTAATTTAAAATTGATTTAAAATTAATATAAAATTGATATAAAATTGATTTAAAATTGATTTAAAATTGATTTAAAATTGATTTAAAATTGATATAAAATTGATTTAAAATTGATTTAAAATTGATATAAAATTGATATAAAATTGATATAAAATTGATTTAAAATTGATTTAAAATTGATATAAAATTGATTTAAAATTGATATAAAATTGATTTAAAATTGATTTAAAATTGATTTAAAATTGATTTAAAATTGATTTAAAATTGATTTAAAATTAATATAAAATTGATTTAAAATTGATTTAAAATTGATTTAAAATTGATTTAAAATTAATATAAAATTGATTTAAAATTGATATAAAATTAATATAAAATTGATTTAAAATTGATATAAAATTGATTTAAAATTAATTTAAAATTGATTTAAAATTGATTTAAAATTAATTTAAAATTAATATAAAATTGATTTAAAATTGATTTAAAATCATTTGATTTAAATTGTTTAAAATTGAATTAAAAGAAATTCGAAAATTAATTATATTCCTTCTATTGATGATGTTTTAAAATTGATTTAAAACAACTGGTATTTCAACATCCCCCGTTTTTCAAAATTGATTTAAAATTAATTTTAAAATGATTTGAAATGTTAGAAAGAAAAAATTGATTTATTCATTTATTCATTTATTCATTTTAACAAATTTTCCTTTTTATTTAAAATTTATTTAAAATTTATTTATTTATTTAAAATTAATTTTAAAATTATTTAAAATCGATTTGATTTAAAATTGATTTAAAATTGATATAAAATTGATATAAAATTGATTTAAAATTGATTTAAAATTGATATAAAATTGATATAAAATTGATATAAAATTAATTTAAAATTAATATAAAATTGATATAAAATTGATTTAAAATTGATTTAAAATTAATTTAAAATTGATATAAAATTGATTTAAAATTGATTTAAAATTAATATAAAATTGATATAAAATTGATTTATAATTGATTTAAAATTGATATAAAATTGATTTATAATTGATTTAAAATTGATTTAAAATTGATATAAAATATTTGATTTAAAATTGATTTAAAATATTTGATTTAAATTAATTAGTTTTTTTAATCGAATTGAAGAAATTCGAAAAGAAGATTATATTCCTTCTATTGATGATGTTTTGAGAGTAAGAGTTAAAACAACTGGTATTTCAACACAAAATTGATTTAAAATGCTTTATGTTGGTGGTCAAAGAAATGAAAGAAAGAAATGGTTTATTCATTTATTCATTTATTCATTTTAACAAATTTTCCTTTTATTCATTTATTTATCTATTTATCTATTTATCTATTTATTTATTTTATTATTGCAAAATTATTCAAATCAAAATTTAGGATTCATTGCTTTCAGGTAAAATAATTGATTTAAAATTGATTTAAAATTGATTTAAAATTGATTTAAAATTGATATAAAATTGATATAAAATTGATATGAAATTGATTTAAAACTAATTTAAAATTGAATTTAATTTTATCAAAATAGAATGTAACTTCAGTAATTTTTTGTGTTGGAGCAAGTGAATATGATCAAGGATTATATGAAGATCAATCGGAAAATCGAATGACAGAAGCATTAGTATTATTTACAGAAATATGCAATTCACATTGGTTTCAACACACAGAAATGATCTTATTTTTTAATAAAGATGACTTATTTAGAGAAAAAATCAATAAAGTCAGTTTGAAAACTTGTTTTCCTGATTATGAAGGTGGTTTAGATTACGAAGAAGCAAAAGATTTCTTAACAAAAAAATTTAGAGACGTAAATGAAAATCAAACTAAACAAATTTATGTTCATTTTACAACTGCAACAAATACTGAAAACATACAATTTGTTTTTTCAGGTAATTTTTTAATTTTGATTTTAATTTTAATTTTAATTTTAATTTTAATTTTAATTTTAATTTTAATTTTAATTTTAATTTTAATTTTAATTTTAATTTTAATTTTAATTTTAATTTTAATTTTAATTTTGAATTTTAATTTTAATTTTAATTTTAATTTTGAATTTAAAAATTTTTTATCCGATTTTTATTTATTTTTTATTTTTAATTTTTTATTATTTTAGATATTAAAGAAATTCTTCTTTCTTCAGTCAAACATTTATAATTTGAATTGTTTCGAAAATTTTAATAATTTTTCTTTTTCTTTTTTCAATCAAAAAATTTTTTTTTTAAATTGCTTTTTTTTTTGTTTATTTTGAATGAAACAAAAATAAAAATTTTTTTCAAATTTTTTTCATTTTCATTTTTTCATTTTTTTCATTTTTCAATTTTTCTTTTAAAAAAAAAAAATTTTTTCTCTTTTTTTAAAAAACAATTTAAAAGAAATTAAAACAAAAAAAAAATGCAAAAAAATAAAAATTGCACATTAATTTATCATTATGAATCAAGTACAACACCATCTTTTACAACAATTCAACAACAACTTCAATCAAATGATATAGATTTAAAAATAATTGGGATGAAAGTAAAAGAAAAAAAAACAAAAAAAAATAAAAAAAACTTTTTATAAAAGAAAAATTGATTGAGTAAAAAAAAAAAATAAATAAAAATAAAACTTTTTGAATGAATTAAAACAATGAAGGAATTATTAAAATTAACGCTGAATGGAGAAACAATTCCAAAAACGATTCCGATGATTGTTATTCAATATATTTCGCCGACAAAAGATCATGAATTAAAAAAATTATTTTTGTTATTTCTTGAAGTTGTTGAAAAAAAAGGACCAGATAATAAGTTGAAGAACGAGATGATATTAGTTTTGTAAGAAAAAACTAAGGAAAAAAACGAAAGGAAAAAAAACGACTAAAAAGTTTAATTGAAAACGATTGAAAATAAATAGCAATTATATAAGAAGTGATTTGAATCATCCGAATGAATTTATTCGAGGAAAAGTTTTGAATTTTCTTTGCAGGATTAAAGAACATGAAATGCTTGAACCTCTTGTTGAATCTGTTTTGGAAAATCTTACTCATCCAGTTCCTTATACTCGTAAAAATGCTGTTCTTGCTGTTTCTTCTATTTATAAAGTTGAAAATAATTTTATTCCTGATGCGCCTCTTCTTTTACTTAAATTTTTAAAGAATGTAAATTCAATTCAATTCAATTTAAAATTCAATTTAAAATTAAATTTAAATTTAAAATTCATTTATGAAATTAAAATTAAAATTAAATTTAAAATTCATTTATGAAATTCAATTTAAAAATTAAATTTAAAATTAAAATTAAAATTAAAATTAAAATTAAATTTAAATTTGAAATTAAAATCAAAATTCAATTCAATTCAATTCAAATTTAAAATTAAAATTAAAATTAAAATTAAATTTAAAATTAAAATTAAAATCAAAATTAAAATTAAAATTAAAATTAAATTTAAAATTAAAATTCAAATTCAATTTATGAAATTAAATTTAAAATTCAATTTAAAATTCAATTCAATTCAATTCAAATTTAAAATTAAAATTCAAATTAAATTTAAAATTAAAATTAAAATTAAATTTAAAATTAAAATTTAAAATTAAAATTAAATTTAAAATTAAAATTAAAATAAAAATCAAAATTTAAAATTAAAATTAAAAAAATTAAAATTAAAATTCATTTAAAATTAAAAAATTAAAATTCATTTATAAATTTAAAATTAAAATTCAAATTAAAATTAAAATTCAATTCAAAATCAAAAATTAAAATCAAAATTAAAATTAAAATTCAATTATGAAATTAAAATTAAAATTAAAATTAAAATTAAAATTTAAAATTAAAATTAAAATTAAAATTAAAATTCATTTATGAAATTAAAATTAAAATTAAAATTCAATTATGAAATTAAAATTAAAATTAAAATTCAAATTAAATTTAAAATTCATTTCAAAATAAAATTTAAAATTCATTTATAAAATTAAAATTATATTCAAAAAATAAGGAAACTGACCCATCTTGCCAAAGAAATGCATTCATTATGCTTTACGAAATCGCACCCGAAAAAGCTTTCCATTATTTATTCTCTGTTTTAGATAGAATCGAAACTTTTGATGAAAGTATCCAATTAATCGCAATCGAAATCATCAACAAAATATACCTGAAAAAACCATCAGCACGATCCAAATATTTAAAATGCATAACAAGTTTATTACAAAGCTCATCAACATCAGTTAAATTCGAAAGCGCAAAAACACTTTCAATGCTTTCAAACTCATCAACAGCAATCAAAGCATCCGCACAAACATTTTGCACAGTTCTTCGTTTAGAAACTGATAATAATGTGCGGCTCATTGTTTTAAAGCAACTGGAAAAATTGCGTTTAGCTTATCCTGCTTTAGTTTCAGATGTTTTACTTGATCTCTTCCAAGTTTTCTCAAATTCTTCACTTGATATTAAAAAACAAATCCTTAATATTTCAGAAGATCTTGTTAGCCTCAAAAATGTGGACCAGGTTGTGCTTTTTTTAAAAAAGGAATTTGGCTCCATTTTCGATAAAAAGAATGACGATGGAAATCGTTTGGATTATGTGCGTTTATTGATCAATTTTGTCCATCAATTAACATTCAAATTCACTCAAATCGCACCTCAAATTATTGAGATGCTTATTGATTTAATTGCCAAAATTCCAAATGATGAGAAAAACAATCCCATTGATGAGGCAAGTCTTATTATTCGAGACATCATTCAAGCGCAGGAAGATATTCGCGAAAAGGCTCTTCTTCGTCTTTTCGAGATTTTCCCGCAAATCCAATCATCATTCACAATAAGAACCATTATTTGGATTTTCGGGGAATTTTGTCAAACAGAACCATCAATTAAAAAAGCATTTTCTTTTATTGAAAATTCACTTAATGAATTAAAACAAGTTGCATTTAAAACACAAGAAGAAGAGAAAGAAAAAGAAACCGAAAAGGAAACCAACAACACAAACCAAGAAAACATTAAGGAAAACACAATACAGACAAAGAAGCAAGACTCAAATATCATCACAAAGTCTTCAAACACAAAAATTTTAGATGATGGAAGTTATGCTGTTATTGTTGAGTCTTCAAACCAACCTTCAAAAACAACGCTTTCCGCTTTGAAAGCCCAAGATATTCCTCTTTCAAATTTGACAAAACTTATGATCCAAGACGATTCTCTTTTGGCAACCGTTATTGCGGTTTCTCTATCAAAACTTTCTTTGAGATACTCTTTATTACCTTCCCAAAAAAATCCAAATTCTTTTATTGTCGATTCAATTCTACTTTTAATTTCGCTTCTCAAAATTTCGCAATCGGAAAAAGTCATCCCTGTTCTTGACAAGGATGCCGAAGAGAGAATCATCATGTGCATTAAAATTCTTGGACAACCTGATGAATCCATCAAGAAAAACTTCCTGAAAGAATCACCAAATAAAATTTCTGATTCATTATCTTCTGAAAAATTAAATTCCCAAAAAAATCAACAACTTCACAATCTTTTCCAAGAAAAAAACCAGCCAAAAGAATCAAATCCTGATGATATTGTTCTTTTCCCTCAATTAACTAAATTCAAATCTCATTCAAATTTAGTTGCTGATGATACTGAGGAAGATTTAAAGAAAATTATCGATTTTTCTGATGAAAATTCAAATTCTGAAGAAGTTGATTTTTTCTCTTCTTTAAATCAAAATCGTTCTCAAAAGATATTACAATTAACTGGGCTTTCAGATCCTATTTATGTTGAAGCAATTCTTGATTTGAATCAATATAATATTTCTTTAAGTAAATTATTTTAAAATCAAATTTATTAATTTTTAAAAAAAAAGCAAATTTATTAATTTTTCTTTTATTTTCTTTTATTTTAGTTTTTTATGTTAAAAATCAAACTAAAAATACACTTCAAAATTTAACACTTGAACTTTTAGCACTTGGAGGATTAAAACTTATTGAGAAACCTCCTGTAAATTTAATTAAATTTAAATTTAAAAAATTCAAAATTAAAATTTAAATTTAAAAATTTCAATTTAAAAAATTAAAAAATTCTATATTTAATTTTTTAGGTTTGTGTTCTTGGATCATTTGCTGAAAAACAAATTCTTGTTAATCTTAAAGTTTCTTCTTCTGAAAAAGGAATCATTTTTGGAAATATAACTTATGATATAAGTGGAACTTCTACAACTCAAAAAACAATGGTTATTCTTAATGAGATTAAAATATCACCTTTAGAATATTTAATTCCTTCATATATTTCTCTTTTTAATTTCAGAAGAATGTGGAGTGATTTTGAATGGGAAAATAAATTAGTTATTTCAACTCATTTTTCAGATATAGAAACTTATATTAATTCAGTTGCTCAGGTTTAAATTAAAATTAAAATAAAATTAAAATTAAAATTAAAATTAAAATTAAAATTAAAATTAAAATTTAAATTAAAAAATTTAAATTAAAATTAAAATTAAATTAAAATTAAAATTCAAATAAAATTCGAAATTAAAATTATAATTAAAAAATAGAAAACAAATATGAAATGTTTAGCTCCAGTTTCAAAAGAAGATCAAGTTTCTGGTTTTGTTTCTAAAAATTTTTATGCAAAAACCATTTTTGGAGAAGATGTTGTTGCTAATGTTAGTTTGGAACAAAGTTTAGATAATAAAATTTCAGCTCTTATTAGAATTAGAACAAGATCACAAGGTTTAGCTCTTGCTTTAGGTGATTTACTTAATAATCCAAATTTAGATAATTAATTAATTAAAACAAAAAGAAAAAAAAAATATTTTTTTTTGATTTGATTTGATCCACTTTTTTTTTGCTTTTTTTTTTTCTTTTTTTTCTTTTTCTTTTTCTTTTCGATTTAATTCAAAAAAAATTAAAATTAAAGTTAAAAATTCTTTTTGATTTTAATTTTGATTTTAATTTTAATTTTGATTTTAATTTTGATTTTGATTTTAATTTTGATTTTAATTTAAATTTTGATTTTAAATTTTGATTTTGATTTTAATTTTTTTCTTTTTTTTCATTAATAATTAAATCAATAACAACTTGTTCAAGAGAAGAAGGTTCTAAACAACGTTCAACAGCACTAGTTAAAACTTCATCAGAAAGTGGATTTAAAATAGAAGAGTCAACAAGATCATCAATACAAGAACGTAAATAAGTTAAATCAACTTGAATTTGTTGAAAACCGAATTTTCCAAAAGTTTTTTGTCTAACGGTTTCAAAAAAAGTTTTCATAATGTTTTTAACAATAGCTTCAAAAATTGAATCTCTATAATAATCAACTTCTCCAAAAAGTTTGATTTTTTTTGAAAAAAGTCTGTCAATATTTGATTCAATTATTTGTAGTTGTCGATTTTCATGTTGTGATATTGAAAATGTTTTTTCACTTCGAAGCATTGCTGATGTTCTACTACTCCAACTACTTGTATCTGAATTTCTTCTTTCTCTTGTTTTTTGGAATTGTGGGAAAATTTGTGAAATATGTGAATTTGCTTGAATAAGTTCTTCTCCAACTAATTGAATAGCCTTTTTAATTAAAAAATTTATAAAAAATTTATAAATAATTTTGAAATAATTTTGAAATAAATTTTTGATATAAATTTACTAATCGAATGTTTTTTGGTTCATGAAAATTTAACCAATCTGGTGTCTCAATACTTTTAATTATCATTTGAGATACATCTTGACTCAAACGATGAACATATTGATGTGCAAATTGTTTAGCTTTATGTCTCATTTCACTAATTAATCTTGACAAATGAACACTAGGAAGAATTCCATTTAATAATTTTGTAATTTTTTCTTCATCTTCTTTTGTTTTTGCTTGTTCGGATGAAATATATGATTTAATAGAATATCCTTTCTCATCAATTAAACAAGCAAAATCACCAACTAATTCTACAAGTTTATCTGAAATCAAAAGACATAACTTGGAAAATACTAAATATAATGAGACACTTGATGGCTTGATAATTTCTTCCATTGAATTTGATTTTTTTGGATCAATTAATTTATTTTGTTCATTTTTTTCATTCCCTCCAATTTTTAAATTTTCAAATGATTTTTGTTCTTGATTTGATTGATTATTAATTGAAGGTGATTTAACTGGGAAATGCACAATTGGATTGCTTTTATTTTTATTAATTGAAGTTTGAAATAATTCATAAACTAATGTGAAAAATGTTCTGATTTGAATTTGAAGAAGTTTTTGTAATTTGGGTAAATGTTCTATTAATAATGAAGGTTGATTTGATTTAACTGATTCATTTTCAAATTCATTTTCTTGTGTTAACATTTCCATCTCAAAAAAAGGTGAAATACTTTCAGGAATAGTTTTGATTTGTTTGATTAAATATTGATAAAATTCTCGACAAATTTGATCCACATTTCCTAAATACTGATCTGGATTCTTTTTTTGTAAATTATTGTGTTTATTTAAATCCTTTTCATTTTCATTTTCGTTTTCATTTTCGTTTTCATTTTCATTTTCATTTTCGTTTTCATTTTCATTTTTAATTTTAATTTGTTTTTCTTTTTGATCATCCTTTGTTTTCATTTTGGAAATGAAATTTTTATTCATTTCATTTAATTTATGTCTAAAATCTTTTTCTAATAATATAAATTTAAATCCAATATGAAATTTTAAAACTTGTTGAATAAATTTTTTGAAATATCTTGTGACAGTATTATCGGATAAAACAGATAACATTTTTGAAAAAGCTGAACAAATATTTTCTAATGCTGTTCTTATTGTAAGTGGATTTACAGCAGGCTTTTTTTTAGAGTAAATTTATAAATAAATTTATAAATAAATTTTTAAATAAATTTTTAAATAAATTTTTAAATAAATATATAAATAAATATTTAAATAAATATATAAATAAATATATAAATAAATAAATAAATATATAAATAAATATATAAATAAATATATAAATAAATATATAAATAAATATATAAATAAATATATAAATAAATATATAAATAAATATATAAATAAATTTATAAATAAATATATAAATAAATATATAAATAAATATATAAATAAATATATAAATAAATATATAAATAAATTTTTAAATAAATATATAAATAAATTTTTAAATAAATATATAAATAAATATATAAATAAATATATAAATAATTATATAAATAAATATATAAATAAATATATAAATAAATATATAAATAAATATATAAATAAATATATAAATAAATTTTTAAATAATTATATAAATAAATTACATTTAATAATCTTGGTTTAATTAATGCAATGTATTGATCAATTAGTTTTAAAATTTGTTCACGAAGTTTTTCTCGACTTTCTTCTGTATTTGTTGATTTAATATAATTTTTAGATTCATCAAGAAATAAATCATGAAAATCTAAACAAAACATTGTTAAAGGATGAAATAAAGCTTCTCTAAATTTTTCAATAAATGTTAATAATTCATCTTCTTGTTCTTGATCTTTTTCTTGACTAATTTTAAATTTGAATTTTAATTTTGATTTGAATTTAATTTTAAATTTGAATTTTAATTTAATTTTAATTTTAATTTTAATTTTGATTTTGATTTTTAATTTTAATTTTAATTTTAATTTTAATTTTAATTTTAATTTTAAATTTAATTTTAATTTTAATTTTAATTTTGATTTTGATTTTTAATTTTAATTTTAATTTTAATTTTAATTTTAATTTTAATTTTAATTTTAATTTTAATTTTAATTTTAATTTAAATTTTAATTTAAATTTTGATTTTAATTTTGATTTTAAATTTAATTTTAATTTTGATTTTAATTTTAAGATTTTAATTTTAATTTTAATTTTAATTTTGATTTTAATTTAAATTTTGATTTTGATTTTGATTTTGATTTTAAATTTTAATTTTAATTTTAATTTTAATTTTAATTTTAATTTTAATTTTGATTTTAAATACATTTTCTCTTTTTCAAATTGAGTAATTATTGCATGAATTTGTTGAGTACGAAAATCAATAAAACTTTTCCGAACAATATTCAAAGGAGATTCCAAAATTAAAAGTAATTCAGCTGATTCTTTATTTTTTCGAGTTGTAATATTTTTAAATAAAATTTGTTTAAGTTTTGAAATGATTTCATTGCATTCATTATAAATGTTTGCAAAAGAAGGAAGATTTTGATGTTGATTTAAAACTCTTTTTGAAGCAATATAATAATTGGCAGCTTGTGAATAATCTTCAAATTCTAAACATTTATTTAATCTTGATGGCAATTCAAATAGAAATTGTAATTTATTTAATAATCTGTGAATTCCTGTTAATTGTTCAATTTTTTCTCGTTTTGGTTCTAAATTTGTTGATATTTCTGTGCTTATTTTTTCAATTTCATTAATTTTTTCTTGTAATTTTTGCATTTCTGATTCCATATTTTCAACATTTGATTTCATCTAAAACAATTATAAATATTAATATAAATATAAATATAAATATCAATATAAATTTAAATATAAATTTAAATATAAATTTAAATATAAATATTTAAAATATAAATATTTAAAATATAAATATTTAAAATATAAATATTTAAAATATAAATATTTAAAATATAAATATAAATATTAAAAATATAAATATAAATATTTAAAATATAAATATAAATATTTAAAATATAAATATAAATATAAATATTTAAAATATAAATATAAATATTTAAAATATAAATATAAATATTTAAAATATAAATATAAATATAAATATTTAAAATATAAATATAAATATAAATATAAATATAAATATAAATATAAATATTTAAAATATAAATATAAATATAAATATTTAAAATATAAATATAAATATAAATATTTAAAATATAAATATAAATATTTAAAATATAAATTTAAATATAATTACTTTTCGAATTGTATCTGTTCCAGAAATAAATTTATTATAATTATCCATTACAAGATTTTGTAAATTTGTATCTAATCCATTTAATTCTAAATTTTTTTAAAAAAAAATCAAAAGGAAAAATTTTTAATAATTAGAAAATGAAAAACAAATAAAATTAAATACCATTTATAATTTCTTCATCAATGTTAATAAGTTTAGAAAGAGAATTTTCTTGAAGTAATTTTTGAAAATATCTTTGTTTTTAATTTTGTTTTTAATTTTTAAATTTGAATTTTAATTTTAAATTTTAAATTTTGTTTTTATTTTTTTTTTAATTTTAATTTTGTTTTTAAATTTGTTTTTAATTTTTAATTTTAATTTGATTTTAATTTTTAAATTTGTTTTTAATTTTAATTTGAATTTTAATTTTAAATTTAATTTTGTTTTTAATTTTGTTTTAAATTTTGTTTTTAAATTTGTTTTTAATTTTTAATTTTAATTTGATTTTAATTTTAATTTTGATTATAATTTTAATTTTGATTTTAATTTTAAATTTGTTTTAATTTTAATTTTAAATTTGATTTTAATTTTAATTTTAAATTTGTTTTTAAATTTTAATTTGAATTTTAATTTTGTTTTTAATTTTAATTTTGTTTTTGTTTTTGTTTTTAATTTTAATTTTGAATTTTGTTTTTAAATTTTAATTTTAATTTTAATTTTAATTTTAAATTTAATTTTGTTTTTAATTTTAATTTTAATTTTAAATTTGTTTTTAAATTTGTTTTTGTTGATACTTTTCTGAATCAAATAATCCACTATTAATATTTAAAATACCAGGTTCTGATTGTTGTAAATTTTCATTATCATCTTTTTGAATTTCTCCATAATAAGATCTTAATAAATTTTTAAGTCTTTGTTTAGTTTCTTCTTCAACCATAATTTTAAAAAAAAAAAGAAAAAGAAAAAAATGAAAAAAACTTTTTTCTCCTTTTAAAATAAAAATTATTTTTCTTCTTTTTAAATTTTTTTTTATTTTTTCATTTTTTTCATTTTTTTCATTTTTTTCTTTTTCATTTTAACAAACAAAAAAAAAAACATTTAAATTTTTAAATAATGTCAAATCCTTTTTATACTTTTTCACAAAACTTGGAAACAATGACAATTACATTTCCAGTTCCAACAGGAACAAGAAAACGAGATATTGACATTGACATTCAAGATGACCACATTTCCGTTGGTTTAAAAAATTCTTCTCCAATTATTTGTGGTGAATTTACTGGACCAATTTTATCATCAGATTTAAATTGGCAAATTGAAGATTCTCGTCTTATTACAATTTCTCTTGATAAAAGAAAACCAGCTATGTGGCCTATTGTTGTTAATGCTCCTTATAAAGATGTTATTGATCCTCATTCTTTGTATTTTTGCCTTTTTTTTTTTCTTAAAATTCAAATTCATTTATAAAATTAATATTAAATTAAAATTAAAATTAAAATTAAAATTAAAATTAAAATTAAAAATAAAATTAAAATTAAAATTAAAATTAAAATTAAAATTAAAATTAAAATTAAAATTAAAATTAAAATTAAAATTAAAATTAAAATTAAAATTAAAATTAAAATTAAAATTAAAATTAAAATTAAAATTAAAATTCAAATTAAAATTAAAAATAAAATTAAAATTAAAATTTATAAAATTAAAATTGAAATTAAAATTAAAATTAAAATTAAAAATTAAAATTAAAAATTAAAATTCAAAATTAAAATTAAAATTAAAATTCATTTATAAAATTAATATTAAAATTAAAATAAAATTAAAATTAAAAAATTAAAATTAAAATCAAAATTAAAATTAAAATTAAAATTAAAATTAAAATTAAAATAAAAAATTAAAATTAAAATTAAAATTAAAATTAAAATTAAAATTAAAATTAAAATTAAAAATTAAAATTAAAAATAAAATTAAAATTAAAATTAAAATTAAATTAAAATTAAAGTCAATATTATGAAGGTGAAGGCGATTTTAAACAAGCTTATGAATATCTTATTGTTAGTGCAAATCAAGGACATGCAACTGCAATGTATAAAATGGCAGCTTTATTTACTTATGGAAATCCACATTATCAAATTGAAATTGATAAAGAACAAGCATTTAGTTGGTGGAAAAAATCTGCAAAAACTAATAACCAAACAGCTCAATTTATGGTAAAATCAAAAATAAAATTAAAATTAAAATTAAAATTATAAAATTTAAAATTAAAATTAAAATTAAAATTAAAATTAAAATTAAAATTAAATTTAAAATTTAAATTATAATCAAATTTAAAATTAAAATTATAATCAAATTTAAAATTAAAATTAAAATTAAAATTAAAATTAAAATCAAAATTCAAATTGAAATTAAAATTAAAATCAAAAACAAAAACAAAATTAAAATCAAAATTAAAATTAAGGTTGGAAATTGTTATCATTTTGGAGAAGGTTGTGAAAAAAATTATAAAAAAGCTGAAAAATATTATCAAATTGCAAGAAAAAATGAATCAAACATTGCTTCAATGAATTTAGGATATTTATATTATGAAGGAGGTTTGAAATTAGAATTTGAAATTAAAATTAAAATTAAAATTAAAATTCAAATTAAAAATCAAAATTAGAAATTAAAATTAAAATTAAATTTAAATTTAAAATTAAAATTAAAATTAAAATTAAAAATTAAAATCAAAATTAAAATTAAAATTAAAATTAAAATTAAAATTAAAATTAAAATTTAAATTTAAAATTAAAAATTAAAATTTAAATTTAAAATTAAAAATTAAAAATTAAAATTAAATTTAAAATTAAAATTAAAATTAAAATTAAAATTAAAATTTAAATTAAAAATTAAAAAGATGAATTTATTCCAAAAGATGATGCTTTAGCAGTTAAATATTGGACAGAAGCAGCAGAACTTTATCAACAAGCAGAAGCAATGAAGAATTTATCAGCAATGTATGGACAAGGTTATGGAGTTGAAAAAGATATGGAAAAATCTAAAGAATATCTTATTAAAGCAATTAAACTAGATCCAAATTTACAAATCCCAAAAGAACTTTATGATTTAGTTTTTGGAAATTTAGAACAAACAGAAAATATTAATGAAAATGAAAATGAAAATGAAAATGAAAATGAAAATGAAAATGAAAATGAAAATGAAAATGAAAATGAAAATGAAAATGAAGAATTAAAAGAAAGAAAAATAATAAATGATGAAAAAGTTAAAGATGTTCAAAATGAAGAAATAAAAATAATAAATGATGAGAAAAGTGAAGATGATGAAGATGAAGATGATGATGATGATGAAAAAGTAAATGAAAATGTATTTGAAAAAGTAACTCATAAAGTTAAAGAAAAAGCTACAAAATTATTTTCAGATTATTGGCTTGTTGGTTCAATTGCTTTAGCTGGTGCTTTTTTAGTTCATAAATTCAAATGATTTTAAGATTCTTTTTCAATTAAATCAATTTAATTCATTTAATTTTTTTTTTATTTTTTTTTTTTTTTAGAAATCAAAATTAAAATTAAAATTAAATTTACAATTAAAATCAAAATTAAAATTAAATTTAAAATTAAAATTGAAATCAAAATTAAAATCCAAAATTAAATTCAAAATTAAAATTAAAATTAAAATTAAAATTAAAATTAAAATTAAAATTAAAATTAAAATTAAAATTAAAATAAAAATTAAAATAAAAATTAAAATCAAAATTAAAAAATAAAAATTAAAATTAAAATTAAAATTAAAATTAAAATTAAAATTAAAATTAAAATTAAAATTAAAATTAAAATTAAAATTAAAATTAAAATTAAAATCAAAATTAAAATTAAAATTAAAATTAAAATTATTAAAAATTAAAATTAAAAAATGAATTTGGAGTTTATTAAAAAAAATTATTAAATTTTCCTTTTCCAAAAAAAAAAGTGGAATAAAAAATAAAGATTAATTTTCATTTCATTTAATTTAATTTAATTTAATTTGATTTCAACGTATAACAACCAAATCAGGATAACGTTCTTTAATTGTTTCAAATAAATTATCATCAGAACAAATTAAAGTACAACCACGAATATCCAAATAAGTCAAAGATCTTGCATCAGCAAGCAAATGATAAATAGAATCAGGAGAAATATGATGTAATTTAGACATTTCCATCCTTTTCAAATGAGTCAATTTAGGAATTCCTTCTCGAGAAAATGATTTATTAGTCAATTTACAACCAGAAATACATAAAGATTCAAGAGAATTATTATTTGAGAACAAAACATGTATTCCTGAGTCAGTAACACCAAAACAAGAGTGCAATTCAAGATGTTCAATGTTCCAACAATTTATTCCCAAAACTAAAAGTGATGAATCACTTATTGAACAACCTGATAAAGAAAGACCAATTAATTTTTCCCCAAATTTTTTCCCGATTTTTTTAATCGAAGAATCTGTCACTAACATACACCAAGATATATCAAGGATTTTCAACGAGGAGCACCTAACAAGTTGAGAAACTCCATAATCAGTGATTTTCATGCACATTGAAAAACGTGCAACTTCTAATCGAGGAAAATTACTTGGAATTTCAACTAGTAATTTATCTGTTATTTTTGAACATCCAGAAACATTTAAAACATGTAAATTTGAAAATGTGAGTTTTGGATTGATTTCCAAATCTAAATTGATTTCCATTTCATTTGATTTTTTCTTATTTTTCTCTTCTTGTTTTTTTTCTTTTTCTTTTTCTTTTTCTTTTTCTTTTTCTTTTTGTTTTCTTTTTCGAATTTTTTGATTTGAATATTTTTCTTCTTGATCATTAGAATCCAAATCCAAATCGATATCATGATTTTGATTGTCAATAATCAAAGAACGTGAGTTATCCATATCAACAATAATATTGCTATTATTTTGATTGAAATTTTTGCGATGAAAAAATTCCACTTGTGAATTTATTTGGGGATTTTTATCCTTTTTTGGCATAAAAGAAAAAAAGAAATTATCAGTAATTCTTTCGCAATTAGAAAGATCTAAAAGACTAATGTTTTGGCATGATGATAAAAAGACTCCTGAATTGTCAGTTATAAAAGGAGAAGAAATGATTAAACTTTTTGGATCGTAATTTGATAATAAAATTTCTAATTGAGTATCATTGATAACTGTGTTTGTGCTTATTAATATTTGTTCTATGATTCCTTCTGGAAGTTCTTTTATTAGCTGTGATTTTAGAATTCCCATGTTGTTTTTGATGTGATCTAAGCAAATTTCTTGCAATGTTGGAATTTCTTCCATTTTTATATCAATTTCTCTTTCAAGTTCTATTATGCTATCCATTATAAAATGTTTCCAAATTTTGTTTTTATTTAATTTTATTTGATTGTTTTTGTTTGATTAAAAATTTAAATGAAAAAAAAATGAAAAAATGAAAAATAAAAAAAAAATAAAAATTTTTCCTCTTTTTATTTTTTTATTTTTTTTTTCTCCATTTTCATTTTTGATTTTTGATCAATTTAAAACGAAAAATTTTTTTGTAAATTTTCCATTTTTTTCTTTTTTATTTTTCGATTTCATTTACTTTTTATTTTTATTGTAAATATTTTAATCAAATAAATCTAATTCAATTCAAATTCAAATTCAAATAAATTCAAATAAATTCAAATAAATTCAAATAAATTCAATTCACCATCAAATCAATTCAAATCAAATAAAATCAATTTCAAATTCAATTACGTTTCATCAAATTTCATCAAATCAAAATAATATTTCATCAAATCAAAATAAATTAAATTCAAATCAAAATAAATATTATTTCATGAATTAAATTCAATTAAATCAAATCAAATCAAATCAAATCAATTCACCATCAATCGAATTTAATAAATCAAATCAAATCAATTTAAATAAATTTAAATCAATTTAAATCAATTCATCACTAATCCAAAAAATTAATTCAAATCACCATCATTCAAATTTAATCAAATCAATTCAAATTCAAATTTAATCAAATTTAATCAAATCAAATTAAATCAATCCAAATCAAATTAAATCAATTCAAATCAAATTAAATCAATTCAAATTAAATAAATTCAATCAAATCAAATTAAATCAATCCAAATCAAATTTAATCAAATTAAATCAATTTAAATCAATTTAAATTAAATTAAATCAAATTAAATAAAATCAATTTCAAATTCAATTACGTTTCATCAAATTTCATCAAATCAAAATAATATTTCATCAAATCAAAATAAATTAAATTCAAATCAAAATAAATATTATTTCATGAATTCAATTCAATTAAATTCAAATTAAATTCAAATTAAATAAATTCAAATCACATCAATTTAAATAAATTTAAATCAATTCATCACTAATCCAAAAAATTAATTCAAATCAATTCACCATCAATCAATTCAAATCAAATTAAATCAATTCAAATTTAAATCAATTCAAATTAAATTAAATCAAATCAATTTAAATCAAATCAAATTAAATCAATTTAAATCAATTTAAATTAAATTAAATTCAATCAATCCAAATTAAATCAATTAAATTTAAATCAATTCACCATCATTCAAATTTAAATCAAATCAAATTAAATTAAATCAAATTTAATCAAATCCAAATTAAATCAATTCACCATCAAATCCAAATCAAATTTCATCAAATTAAATTTAATCAATTCAAATCAATTTAAATCAATTCAAATCAATTTAAATCAATTTAAATCAATTCAAATCAAATTCAAATTTAAATTAAATCAATTCAAATTAAATCAATTCAAATCAAATCAAATTCAAATTTAAATCAAATTTAATCAATTCAAATTAAATCAAATTTAAATCAATCCAAAAAATCAATTTAAATCAAATTCGAATTAAATCAATCCAAAAAATTAATTTAATCAAAAATATAAAAAAAAATAAGATGTCACACCCAACAACACCAATTCATGTACGACTAATTGAGGCAAAAGGACTAAAATCAGCAGATATCGGTGGCAAAAGTGATCCATATGTAACACTTTCAATCAATGGAATTAGACCATTTCACAAATCAAAAATCCAAAAGGCAACACTTGATCCAGTTTGGAATGAAGATTTCCAATTAAATGTTAAAGATCCAGATAAAGATATCGTTTTGATTGGTATTTCTGATTGGGATAGAATTGGAGCTCATGATTTATTAGGTTTTATTCGTTTGAGAGTTTCTGAATTTTTGAATCGAGAACCACATGATATTTGGAGAGATTGTGAAGGAAGAAAACCAGGAACAAAAGAAAAAGGTGAATAAAAAAAAATATTTGATATTTTTGAAAGTTACCTTTTTATTTTTTCTTCTTTTTGAATTTTATTTTGATTTTTAATTTGAATTTTATTTTGATTAGGCAAAGTTCATATGGTTATTCATTATCTTCCAAAAGGAATCCCTTTTGAAGTAGAAAAAAAACATACTAAAATTGAACAACAACCACAAGTTCAAATTCAACAACAACCACAAGTTCAAATTCAACAACAACCTCAATTCCAACCTCAATATCAACAACAACCTCAATTCCAACAACAACAACCTCAATTCCAATATCAACAACAACAACAACCTCAATTCCAACCTCAATATCAACAACAACAACAACCTCAAATGGGTTTCGGAATGCAAATGCAACAACCTCAAATGGGATTTGGAATGCAAATGCAACAACCTCAAATGGGTTTCGGAATGCAAATGCCTCAGCCTCAAATGGATTTTGGAATGCAAATGCAACAACCTTCAATGTTGAATCCAATGAGTGGTTTTGGTTTAGCTGTTACTGGTTTTTCTACTCCAGATCAATATAAGAAAAAACACAAAAAGAAAAAATCAAGCAGTTCTTAATTTTCTTCTTAATTTTCTTCTTAATTTTCTTCTTAATTTTCTTTTTCTTTTTCTTCTTTTTTTATATTCCACTTTTTTTTTTGCTTTTCCTATTTCTTTCAAAATTCTCATTCTTCTTTCTATTTTTACTTTTTCATTTCCAAATTCAATTGGTTTAAAATAAAAAACAATTCAAAAAAAGATAAATTTTATTAAATTTTTTTATTAAATTTTTGAACGTAAAAAATATTTTCTTGGTGAATAAACTGAAATTTTCTTTTTCTTTTTCTTCTTTTTAATTGGAATTTCTTTTTCTTTTTCTTTTTCTTTTTCTTTTTCTTTTGGTTTTTTTTTATTTGCTAGTTCAAATTCAACAACTTTAATTGGTTTTTTTGCATTTTTAATTGGTTTTTTTTTAGGAGATGGATTATTTGTTAGTTTGGAAGATTTTTTGATTATTTTAGGTTTTTTTTGTGGAGAATTTTGTTTTTTTAAATTTGAATTATTATTTTGATTGGTTTTTGATTTTGATTTTGATTTTGATTTTGATTTTGATTTTGGTCTTTTAATTTTGATTTGTTCTTCATTTTGTTCAGAATCTTCACTTGAATCTATTTTTATTCTTTTTTTTGATTTTGAATTTTTTTGAATTGATTTTGATTTTGATTTTGATTTTGATTTTGATTTCTCATCAAGAATATTCATTTTGTCATTTTGTTTTTTCTTTTTTTTCTCTTTTTCTAAATTAAAGATATTAGTTAAATTTTTTCTAACTGTTCCAAGATCAAGATTTTGGTTTTGATTATCAAGTTTTTTTAACGATTTTCTATGAGAAATTCTTGCTTGAGAAAAATTCGACTTTTGAGTTTTTGGAGGTTCTTTTTTAGAAGATAAGACCTGGGCAACTTTTCGAGGCTGAGGAGTTAAAGGATGAAGCATAGAAATCCTTTCTTTTTTTTTGTTAATATGTTTGCGCTTTTTTTCTTCACTTTTTTTCTTTTCTTTTTCATGTTCTTTCTTGAGATCTTGTTCTATAGCTGAAAGAAAATGTTGCTGGCATCCAATCACAGATCCAGGACGACAAAGACGAATGTAGCTGATAGCTTGTTTTGCAGAGAATCCATAGTTTTTAATTAGATGGGCACCTATCAAAGTACCTGTTCTACCAAGGCCAGCTTTGCAATGAACAGCAATGATCCTCTTTTTTTGATTTTTTGAATTTTGATTTGAGTTTTCTTTTGGATTTTCTTTTGAATTTTGAATTGAATTTTCTTTCTCATTTCTAATTTCATCTTCTTCATATTCCTGTTCGCAAATATGCAAAAAATTATGTATAATATCCCAATCAGGAAGTCCTCCATCTTGATAATAAAGATCAAAGTGTTGAAAAGATGCATTTATAAATTTTTGTTTATCATAAAGTGGAACATTTAGTCTTACAACAGAAGTAACACCTAATTTTTGGAAAAGAGGAATATAACGTTCTGGACTCCATCCAAATTCCATAAGAAGTTTATTATCATTTTGTAAACGCTCCTCTTCAGTTTGATTTTCATTTGGATTTTGATTTGAATTTTCTTTTAGATTCTGATTTGAATTTTCATTTAAATTTTGATTTGAATTTTCATTTAAATCTTCATTTGGATTTTGATTTGAATTTTCATTTAAATCTTCATTTGAATTTTCTTTTAAATCTTCTTTTAAATCTTCATTTGAATTTTCATTTGAATTTTCTTTTAAATCTTCATTTAAATTTTCTTCATCAGTTAAATGATAAAAATCTTTATATACATTATCCATATCAACATCATCATCTCTAGGAGAACAAAATGCTAACAATTTATTAGGAATTATCCAATTAAAATCTCCATTTTCAACTTGTTCATAAAATAAATAATCATCAATATTAAAAGTGTCAAAATCGAAAAATTTATTTTTGATCGCAAGATCAAGTCCTTCAAGAAAATCTAAAACAGTAAGTGGATAATTCGATGGTTCTGGTGATGCATCTCTAAATGGTTTTAAGGGTTCAAGTGGTTTGAGAGGTTTATAAGCTTCTTGAGGACTTTTATTTTGACAAATTAGCATAAAAGCAGATATAAGAAAACTACAATTTGCTTTTTGTTCTTCAGTATTTTTACAATAGAAGATGATCTTCTTTTTCAAGTTTGGATTCTTAAATTCAATTAAAAAAAAAAATTAACGGAAAAGAAAAAAATTAATTTTTTTCACTTTTTGATTTTTTAATTGAATTTTTTTTTTTACATTTATTTTTTTAAGTGTAATATGACAAAAAACTGCAAGATATCCAAGATGAAATGGTCCAAAATCTTCAAAAAATGAAAGATATTCGAAAATTGGATCTATTGTAAAATAATGATGTTTCATTTTTTCTGGTTTAATTTTTTTATTTGTTGGACAAAAATAAAGTTTATTTTTAATAAATTCAACAACTTTTAATCTTGAATTCATTTTTTATTTTTATTTTATTTTTATTTAAAAAAGAAAAAAAGAAAAGTGAAAAAAAAATAATTTTTATATTTTTTCCAAAAGAATTTTAAATTGATTTTTTTCAAGTGTCCGTTATTTTTTTATTTTTTATTTAAATTTTTCTTCTTTTTTTTTTATTTTTCCTCTTTTTTTCTTTTTTTATTTTATTAATTTAAGAATTCCACTTTTATTTTTTTCATTTTTTTTTTTCATTTTTCTTCTTTTATTCTTTTATTCTTTTATTCTTTTAAAAACAATAAAAATGTCAGATGAATTAAATCCAAAAAAATATTTAAAGAAAATGAATCAAAAACTTCAAGCGGATCTTCAAAAAAAAATTCAAGAAGTTGAAAGATTACAATCAATTTTGAATACAAAACCTCCAACAAATTTCCAACTTTTTGAAAGACAAACAATAAAATTATTAGAAGGAATAATAACAAAAAAAGACTATCATAAAAAACGTAAAAATTTAAATTAAAAAAAAAAGGAAAAAAAGGAAAAAAGCAAAAAATTCTTTTAAAAATTAAAATTAAAATTAAAATTTATATTAAAATTTGTTTTGTTTTTAGACAATATTACTATTTCTGATATTGCTCAATTTATGTCAAGCTTTCCAAATAATTATTTAATTCAAATCGATTCTTGTTTTGTTTTACAGAAACTTGCTATTGAATCTGAAAGTAAGTTTCATTTTAAATCTTTTTTTTTATTTTTAATTTAATTTATTTAATTTTTTAATTTATTTAAAAAAGAGAACCAAAATGAAGTTTTAAATTCTAAAGCTATTGGTTTAATTATTAAAGCAATGAATAATTTTCCTAATAATGAACAAGTTCAATTTATTTGTTGTGGAGCTTTAAGGAATATTGCAATTAGTTATTGTAAAATTAAAATTAAAATTCATTTATAGAATTAAAATTAAAATTAAAATTAAAATTAAAATTAAAATTAAAATTAAAATTCATTTATAAAATTAAATTTAAATTTAAAATTAAAAAGCCAATAAGATTGAAATTAGAAATGTAGAAGGAATTCAAGCAATTATGAAAGCAATGACTAATTTTTCAACAAATGAAATGATACAATCTATGGCATGCTCAGCTTTAATGATGATTTCTTTTGATAATGGTAATTTAATTTAATTTAAATTAAATTAAATTAAATCAAATGAAAAAAAGGAATTAATTTTTTTTGGAAAATTTGAAATTAGAAAATAAGACTCAAATTCGAGATTTAGAAGCAATTGAATTAATAATAAGATCAATTCAAAACTTCCCAAAAAGTCAACAAATCCAAAAAAATGCATGTGGTTGTTTAATGAATCTTTCTTTTGAGGCTTGTAAAAATAAAAATTTGAAAATTAAAAAAAAATTGTTTTGATTTATTGTTAATATTTAATTTAGCTTGTCATCAAATTATTCGAGAATTATCAGGAATTGAATTGGTAATTCAATCAATGAATAATTTTCCAAATGTTCAATCAATTCAAAATGAAGGATGTAATATTTTATGCAATATGATTTTTAACAATGGTAATTAATACCAAAAAATAATATTTAAATAGAAAATCAAAAAATATTATTTAAAAACCAAAAAATATTATTTAAATAGAAAATCAAAAAATATTATTTAAATAGAAAACCAAAAAATATTATTTAAAAATCAAAAAATAATATTTAAAAATCAAAAAATATTATTTAAAAATCAAAAAATAATATTTAAAAATCAAAAAATATTATTTAAAAATCAAAAAATAATATTTAAAAATCAAAAAATATTATTTAAAAATCAAAAAATAATATTTAAAAATCAAAAAATATTATTTAAAAATCAAAAAATATTATTTAAAAATCAAAAAATAATATTTAAAAATCAAAAAATATTATTTAAAAATCAAAAAATAATATTTAAAAATCAAAAAATATTATTTAAAAATCAAAAAATATTATTTAAAAATCAAAAATATTATTTAAAAATCAAAAATATTATTTAAAAATCAAAAATATTATTTAAAAATCAAAAATATTATTTAAAAATCAAAAATATTATTTAAAAATCAAAAATATTATTTAAAAATCAAAAATATTATTTAAAAACCAAAAATAATATTTAAAAATCAAAAATAATATTTAAATAGAAAATCAAAAATATTATTTAAATAGAAAATCAAAAATATTATTTAAAAATCAAAAATATTATTTAAAAATCAAAAATATTATTTAAATAGAAAATCAAAAATATTATTTAAATAGAAAATCAAAAAATATTATTTAAAAACCAAAAATATTATTTAAAAATCAAAAATAATATTTAAAAATCAAAAATATTATTTAAAAAGAAAATCAAAAATAATATTTAAAAATCAAAAATAATATTTAAAAATCAAAAATATTATTTAAAAACCAAAAATATTATTTAAAAATCAAAAAATAATATTTAAAAATCAAAAAATAATATTTAAAAATCAAAAAATATTATTTAAAAACCAAAAAATAATATTTAAAAATCAAAAAATATTATTTAAAAATCAAAAAATAATATTTAAAAATCAAAAAATATTATTTAAAAAGAAAATCAAAAAATAATATTTAAAAATCAAAAAATATTATTTAAAAATCAAAAAATATTATTTAAAAATCAAAAAATAATATTTAAAAATCAAAAAATATTATTTAAATAGAAAACCAAATGGAGTTTATCCAATCAGGAAGAATGAATCCAATTCTTAATGCAATGAAGAATTTTCCTAAAAATGAAGATCTTCAATGGAAAGCATGTGGAATTTTATCAATGACTTCTCAAATAAGAGGTAATTAAAAAAGAATAACAAAAAAAAAATAATTACAAGAAAACATCAATTTTTACAAATATAATCTATTATTAGGAATCCAACAAGAAATTGTTGATGGAAAAGGAATTGAATTAATTATTAATGCAATGAAAAATTTCCCTAAAAACGAAGATCTTCAATGGAAAGGATTTTCATCTTTTGGGAATTTCCTTTCAAATTCTGGTAAAAAAATATAAAAAATATAAATATAAAAATATAATTAAAAATATAAAATATAAAATATATTAGGAAATCAAAACCAAATGGTGCAATTAGGAGCAATTCAAATACTTATTGATACAATGAAAAATTTTCCAACAAACTTAACTATCAATACACAAGGTTCTGGAACTTTATTTCATTTTGCTATGAAACAAGGTATTTTAAATCAGAATATTTCATTTAAGAATAAAATTTTTTTGATTTAATTGAAAATGATTGAATTTAGAAAACCGAAAAATAATTGTTGAATCTGGAGGAATTGAAATGACAATCCAATTATTAATGAATTTCTCAATGGATCAAAATATTCAAGTTGCAGGATGCACAATTTTATATAATCTCTCTTGTGTTCCAGGTAAATTTATATTTAACATTTAAAAAATTCAAAAATTCAAAAATTCAAAAATTCAAAAATTAAAAATTAGAATACAAAGTAAAAATTCAACAATTAAATGGAATTCAAGTTATTCAAACAGTTATAAACAATTTCTCAAATAATCCTTACATTAAATCAACAGCTATGAATACATTAAATAATATTCGTTGAAGCAATCACTTCCGAAAATTTCCAAATTTCATTTATCATTTCAAATATCGAAATGATTTTTCTTTTTCTTTTTCTTTTTTTTCTCTTTTTTCATATTCTTTTTCAAAACAACAGCTAATTAAAACAAATCAAAACAAATCAAAATCAAAATCAAAATCAAAATCAAAATCAAAACCAAATTTTTTCTTATTTATTTTTGATTGGTTTTGGATTTTAAAATTGAAATTGAAATTGAAATTAAAATTGAAATTGAATTTAAATTTGAATTTGAAATTGAATTTGAAATTAAATATCTAAATCAAGTTCAAGTTCTTGTGCTTCTTTGATTTTTTTTCTTGGATTTTTGGATTTGTTTCTTTTTTTCTTCTTATATAGAATAACTCCAATAATAATTGCTGAAATAACAAGAATAGGAATAACTACTCCAAGTGCTATTGCTGTTGTGTTTGTTGAATTATCACTTGCTTGATTTGGAGATGATATTGTAATTGATGTTGTTGAATTAATTCCTGAATATTCATTAAATGAACAATTTAAATCAGCTGATGAATAAATTGAAATTTCATAATATTCTCCTCCTTGTAATCCTGTAACTGAATAATCTGTTGTTAAATTTGTTAAACAAATTGAAGTTGAATTATAATTGAATGAATATGCTTTTAATCCACTTGATAAAATTAATGAATTCCAACTACACTCAAATCCATTAATTAATGAATTACAATTTAATGAAGTAATATTTCCTAATTTAGCTCTTGTTGGATTAATTGAACTAGGTAATCCTAAACATGGTGTTTCACAATTCAAATCTGAACATCCTCGAATTGAAATATTATATTCAATATTTCCTGATATTCCACTTATAGTTCCAATAGCTTCATTTCCACTTAAATCAAGAGATGTAAACTTTTGCCAATTTGTTCCATTATCAAGTGAAATTGAATAATTATTTGCATTTGTTAATTTTGTGAAATTAAATTCAATTTCTTCAATTTTAGAAATTGTTTCATAAATTGTTGGAGCAGGTAAAATATCAGTTGTAATTGATGTTGTTGAATTAATTCCTGAATATTCATTAAATGAACAATTTAAATCAGCTGATGAATAAATTGAAATTTCATAATATTCTTCTCCTTGTAACCCTGTGACTGAATAATCTGTTGTTAAATTTGTTAAACAAATTGAAGTTGAATTATAATTGAATGAATATGCTTTTAATCCACTTGATAAAATTAATGAATCCCAACTACATTCAAATCCATTAATTAATGAAGAACAATTTAATGAAGTAATATTTCCTAATTTAGCTCTTGCTGGATTAATTGAACTAGGTAATCCTAAACATGGTGTTTCACAATTTAAATCTGAACATCCTCGAATTGAAATATTATATTCAATATTTCCTGATATCCCACTTATGATTCCAATAACTTCATTTCCACTTAAATCAAGAGATGTAAACTTTTGCCAATTTGTTCCATTATCAAGTGAAATTGAATAATTATTAGCATTTGTTAATTTTGTGAAATTAAATTCAATTTCTTCAATTTTAGAAATTGTTTCATAAATTGTTGGAGCTGGTAAAATATCAGTTGTAATTGATGTTGTTGAATTAATTCCTGAATATTCATTAAATGAACAATTTAAATCAGCTGATGAATAAATTGAAATTTCATAATATTCTTCTCCTTGTAACCCTGTAACTGAATAATCTGTTGTTAAATTTGTTAAACAAATTGAAGTTGAATTATAATTGAATGAATATGCTTTTAATCCACTTGATAAAATTAATGAATCCCAACTACATTCAAATCCATTAATTAATGAAGAACAATTTAATGAAGTAATATTTCCTAATTTAGCTCTTGTTGGATTAATTGAACTAGGTAATCCTAAATATGGTGTTTCACAATTTAAATCAACACATCCTCGAATTGAAATATTATATTCAATATTTCCTGATATTCCACTTATGATTCCAATAGCTTCATTTCCACTTAAATCAAGAGATGTAAACTTTTGCCAATTTGTTCCATTATCAAGTGAAATTGAATAATTATTTGCATTTGTTAATTTTGTGAAATTAAATTCAATTTCTTCAATTTTGGAAATTGTTTCATAAATTGTTGGAGCTGTTAAATTATCAGTTGTAACTGAAATTGTTGAAATATATCCACATTTATCATTTGAATCACATGCCGATACATTGATTTGATATTCTTGATTTGGGAATTGAGCTGTGAATTGTTGATTTGTTGATGTTGGTTGATAATTTCCAGAATCATTTTGAGAAATTGATTGATAAGTAAAATTATAATAAGATGGAATTGAACAATTAATTGGTTGATTCCAATTACAATTAATATCTATTGTATTTGAAATTGAACATGTTAAACTTGTAACTTCTCCAAATATTAATGAAATTGATGATTCAACAATTTCTCCTTTATCATCTCCTTCACATTCATGTGTTCTACATCCACAAATTGAAATATTATAATCATTCCCACATTCTAAATTATTCAAAAGATAATCAAGTGAAGAATTATCAACTGAAATGAAAGATATTAAATCAGGTTGAGATTGAGTGAGATAAGAAAGATTATAATGATCAAGATGAGCAATTCCTCCATTGATCTGAACATTTGGATAATTCCAAGTAACATTAATTGAATAATTTGAAGGATTTGATAATTGGAAATCATTTACAGAATCAATTTTTGTTGTTAAATTAACAAAAGAAGAAGGTTCACCACATATCATTGTTGCATTACCACAAGCTTTGATTTGAATTGGATAATATTCATTTCCTGTAATATTATCATAAGTTGAAGAATTAAATTGTTGATAATAAACATTCCCATCTTCAAGAATTGGAGAATCAATATCAATCCAATCATATCCATAATTGATTTGATAAATCAAATTTGGAATTTGAATTTCATCCCAATAACAATCAAATGATGAAAACAAAGATGAGCAATTAACAATATTAACTTGAGGAATTAAAAAAGCTTCATAAACAAATGCTTTATTAGTCCACTGCGTTCCAACAACAGTAAAATTCCCATAAATTGAAACAGAAATTCCAAAATCTGAAGATGATTGAGTTAAATTTTGTTCTTCATTCCAAATTGTTCCATTATATCTGTAAACAAATGCTTGTTTTGTATCATAAGCACCAACACCAATAACATCTCCATAAACTGAAACACTCCATCCAAAACTTGAAGATGAAGGTCCAGTTAAAATTTGTTCTTCATTCCAATTTGCTTCATTATATCTGTAAATAAATGCTTGTTCTCCAGAATCAGCACCAACAACAAGAACATCTCCATCAACTGAAACGCTTATTCCAAAATCTGACCATCCAGGTCCACTTAAAACTTGTTCTTGATTCCAAATTGATCCATCGTATCTGTAAATATATGCTTGATCTGAACCAGAAGCTCCAACAACAGTGACATTATCATAAACCGAAACACTTATTCCAAAACTGAAAACTGAACCTTCGTTGATATTTTGATCAAGATTCCAATCTGTCCCATTATATCTGTAAATGAATACTTGTCTTCCTTCATCAGTCCCAATAGCAGTAACATTCCCATGAATTGAAACACTCCATCCAAAATTTGTAATCACTTCATTGAGAAATTTTTCTTCGTTCCAATATGTTCCATTATATCTGTAAATAAATACTTGATTTGCATAATACGCTCCAATAACAGTAACATTTTCATAAACTGAAACACTTATTCCAAAGCCTGTATCCGTGGGTGTGGAGAAATTTTGTTCAAGATTAAAATTTGTTCCATTATATCTGTAAATAAATGCTTGATTTTCATGATCATCTCCTACAACAAGAACATCTTTATAAACTGAAACAGAAGATCCAAAATATGGTGGACCTATGATTGTATCAAATAAACTCCAAAACCAAGCTTCATCTGGAGTAGAATAATATCTTGTTGTTCCTGTTAATCTTTCTGTTTCTATTGATGAAATTACTGATGAAATTGTTTTTTGATCAGTTTGAATTGATTGAATTAAGAAAATATTAAGAATTAAGAAAAAAAAGAAAAGAATTGATTTCATTGTTTTGTTTTTATTGTTTTTTTCCTATTTGTTTTTTTTTTTGATTAAAAAAGGAATTAGATTTAATATAATTATTATTGTTTCTTCTTTTTTGAGTTTTTTTTTTTAAAGTAAATTAGATTTTTTTTTCTTACTTTTTTAATTGAAAAAAAAAACACTCGTATTAAATGAAAATAGAAAATGAAAAAGAAAAATGATCGATTCTTTTATTTTTTAATTTAAAAAAAAAATTTTTTTTTTCTTTTTATTCCTTTTTTTTTTAATTTAAAAATAATAATTAAAATGAAAATAAAAATAAAAATAAAATAGGGGATCTAATTTATTAAAGAAAAAATTAATTATTTCTTTTTTGCTATTTTGGAAATAAACAATTTAAATTTAATTTTAAAAACAGATCTTATTTATTAATTAAAATGAAAAGCTTTTTTTTTTGGTTCAAATCTTCAAAAGATCAAATTTAAATTTAAATTTAAAAAATAAAATTTCAGTTATTAATTAAATTAAAAACAGATCTTATTTATTAATTAAAAAAAAAATTTTAATTTTGATTTTGATTTTAATTATTAAATTTATTAATTAATAAATCAAATAAATTTGGATTTGTTTGATTTAATTGAAAATAATCAATTCCAATTTTAATTTCATCAATAATTTCTTGTGTAATTTGAATTTCATTTTTAATTTGATTTGAATAAATCCAATATTCAAATATTTGAAATGATTTATTACTTAATTCACTATAATCTGTAACTTTATTAGAAGTATCATTTGTTACAGATAAAAACATTCCTCGATATAATTCATTTCTCATTATTAATATTAATTTAGGAAATTTATATTGTTTTTCTTTTCTTTCAATAATAAAATCTTTTTCATTTTCATTTTCATTTAAATAAATTCTTTTAATTGTTTCTTCAATTTTTTCATTTGAATTTATAATTTCTTTAATTTCAGAATATAACTTTAGATTTATTTTGGAATTATTTGAATAAATCATTTCAAATATTTGATTTGATTCTTTAATTGATTTTTTTGAAATAATTTCTTGAAGTTTTTCAATTTGATTTTGATTTTGATTTAATCTATATTTCAATATTAATTTATGAGTTTCAATTATTTCTCCATTTTCGGTTTTAAATGAAATATTACAAAATTCTTTTCTTCCAAGAAAAAAAAAATGAAAAAGAAAAAATGTTTGAAATTGATTTTTGTTTTTGGAATTTTGAAAAAAAAAAAGGGAAAAAAAAGGAATGAAAGAAAAAAGAAGGAAATTGAATTTGATTTAGATTTTGAAATTGAAATTGAATTTAAATTTTGAAATTGAAATTAAAATTGGAATTGAAATCAAAATTTAAATTTGAATTTAAATTTGAATTTTGAATTTAAATTTGAATTTGAATTAAATATCTAAATCAAGTTCAAGTTCTTGTGCTTCTTTGATTTTTTTTCTTGGATTTTTGGATTTGTTTCTTTTTTTCTTCTTATATAGAATAACTCCAATAATAATTGCTGAAATAACAAGAATAGGAATAACTACTCCAAGTGCTATTGCTGTTGTGTTTGTTGAATTATCACTTGCTTGATTTGGAGATGATATTGTAATTGATGTTGTTGAATTAATTCCTGAATATTCATTAAATGAACAATTTAAATCAGCTGATGAATAAATTGAAATTTCATAATATTCTCCTTCATTTAACCCTGTAACTGAATAATCTGTTGTTAAATTTGTTAAACAAATTGAAGTTGAATTATAATTGAATGAATATGCTTTTAATCCACTTGATAAAATTAATGAATCCCAACTACATTCAAATCCATTAATTAATGAATTACAATTTAATGAAGTAATATTTCCTAATTTGGCTCTTGTTGGATTAATTGAACTAGGTAATCCTAAACATGGTGTTTCACAATTCAAATCTGAACATCCTCGAATTGAAATATTATATTCAATATTTCCTGATATTCCACTTATAGTTCCAATAGCTTCATTTCCACTTAAATCAAGAGATGTAAACTTTTGCCAATTTGTTCCATTATCAAGTGAAATTGAATAATTATTAGCATTTGTTAATTTTGTGAAATTAAATTCAATTTCTTCAATTTTGGAAATTGTTTCATAAATTGTTGGAGCTGGTAAAATATCAGTTGTAACTGAAATTGTTGAATTAATTCCTGAATATTCATTAAATGAACAATTTAAATCAGCTGATGAATAAATTGAAATTTCATAATATTCTTCTCCTTGTAACCCTGAAACTGAATAAATTGTTGTTAAATTTGTTAAACAAATTGAAGTTGAATTATAATTGAATGAATATGCTTTTAATCCACTTGATAAAATTAATGAATCCCAACTACATTCAAATCCATTAATTAATGAAGAACAATTTAATGAAGTAATATTTCCTAATTTAGCTCTTGCTGGATTAATTGAACTAGGTAATCCTAAACATGGTGTTTCACAATTCAAATCTGAACATCCTCGAATTGAAATATTATATTCAATATTTCCTGATATTCCACTTATGATTCCAATAGCTTCATTTCCACTTAAATCAAGAGATGTAAACTTTTGCCAATTTGTTCCATTATCAAGTGAAATTGAATAATTATTAGCATTTGTTAATTTTGTGAAATTAAATTCAATTTCTTCAATTTTAGAAATTGTTTCATAAATTGTTGGAGCTGGTAAAATATCAGTTGTAATTGATGTTGTTGAATTAATTCCTGAATATTCATTAAATGAACAATTTAAATCAGCTGATGAATAAATTGAAATTTCATAATATTCTTCTCCTTGTAACCCTGTAACTGAATAATCTGTTGTTAAATTTGTTAAACAAATTGAAGTTGAATTATAATTAAATGAATATGCTTTTAATCCACTTGATAAAATTAATGAATCCCAACTACATTCAAATCCATTAATTAATGAATTACAATTTAATGAAGTAATATTTCCTAATTTAGCTCTTGTTGGATTAATTGAACTAGGTAATCCTAAATATGGAGTTTCACAATTTAAATCAACACATCCTCGAATTGAAATATTATATTCAATATTTCCTGATATTCCACTTATGATTCCAATAGCTTCATTTCCACTTAAATCAAGAGATGTAAACTTTTGCCAATTTGTTCCATTATCAAGTGAAATTGAATAATTATTTGCATTTGTTAATTTTGTGAAATTAAATTCAATTTCTTCAATTTTGGAAATTGTTTCATAAATTGTTGGAGCTGTTAAATTATCAGTTGTAACTGAAATTGTTGAAATATATCCACATTTATCATTTGAATCACATGCCGATACATTGATTTGATATTCTTGATTTGGGAATTGAGCTGTAAATTGTTGATTTGTTGAAGTTGGTTGATAATTTCCAGAATCATTTTGAGAAATTGATTGATAAGTTAAATTATAATAAGATGGAATTGAACAATTAATTGGTTGATTCCAATTACAATTAATATCTATTGTATTTGAAATTGAACATGTTAAACTTGTAACTTCTCCAAATATTAATGAAATTGATGATTCAACAATTTCTCCTTTATCATCTCCTTCACATTCATGTGTTCTACATCCACAAATTGAAATATTATAATCATTCCCACATTCTAAATTATTCAAAAGATAATCAAGTGAAGAATTATCAACTGAAATGAAAGATATTAAATCAGGTTGAGATTGAGTGAGATAAGAAAGATTATAATGATCAAGATGAGCAATTCCTCCATTGATCTGAACATTTGGATAATTCCAAGTAACATTAATTGAATAATTTGAAGGATTTGATAATTGGAAATCATTTACAGAATCAATTTTTGTTGTTAAATTAACAAAAGAAGAAGGTTCACCACATATCATCGTTGCATTACCACAAGCTTTGATTTGAATTGGATAATATTCATTTCCTGTAATATTATCATAAGTTGAAGAATTAAATTGTTGATAATAAACATTCCCATCTTCAAGAATTGGAGAATCAATATCAATCCAATCATATCCATAATTGATTTGATAAATCAAAGTTAAAGAAAATTCAATTTCATCCCAATAACAATCAAATGATGAAAACAAAGATGAACAATTAACAATATTAACTTGAGGAATTAAAAAAGCTTCATAAACAAATACTTGATTTTGATCATACGTTCCAACAACAGTAAAATTCCCATAAATTGAAACATAATTTCCAAATTCTGAAACAGAAGGTTCATTGAAAATTTCTTCTTGATTCCAAATTGTTCCATTATATCTGTAAACAAATGCTTGTTTTCCAGTAAAAGTTCCAACAATAAGAACATCTCCATAAACCGAATTAGAATAACCAAAATCTGTATCTGATTTACTCAAAATTTGTTCTTGATTCCAAACTGATCCATTATATCTGTAAACAAATGTTTCATTTTGATCATAAGCCCCAACAAGAAGAACATCTTCATCAATTGAAAGACTTATTCCAAAACTTATAGGTGATTCAGTCAAATTTTGTTCTAGATTCCAATATGTTCCATTGTATCTGTAAATAAATACTTGATTTTGACCATAAGTCCCAACAACAGTAACATTCCCAGAAACTGAAACACTTATTCCAAAACCGAAAATTGAACCTTCAATGATATTTTGATCAAGATTCCAATCTGTCCCATTATATCTGTAAATGGATACTTGATTTGCATTAGGATCTCCAACAACAATAACATTCCCAGAAACTGAAATAGCCGATCCAAAAGTTGGAGTTGCTTGACTTAAAACTTGTTCTTGATTCCAAATTGATCCATTATATCTGTAAACAAAAACTTGGCTTGTATCAGAATTACCAACAACAGTAACATTCCCAGAAACTGAAACAGAAGATCCAAAATTTGAAACTGATTCAGTTAAATTTTGTTCAAGATTAAAATTTGTTCCATTATATCTGTAAATAAATGTTTGATTTGCTTGACATGCACCAATAACAAGAACATCTCCAGAAATTGAAACAGAAGATCCAAAATTTCCTGAACCTGAAAAATTATCAAATAAATTCCAAAACCAACCTTCATCTGGAGTAGAATAATATCTTGTTGTTCCTGTTAATCTTTCTGTTTCTATTGATGAAATTACTGATGAAATTGTTTTTTGATCAGTTTGAATTGATTGAATTAAGAAAATATTAAGAATTAAGAAAAAAAAGAAAAGAATTGATTTCATTGTTTTGTTTTTATTGTTTTTTTCCTAATTGTTTTTTTTTTTGATTAAAAAAGGAATTAGATTTAATATAATTATTATTTCTTCTTTTTTGAGTTTTTTTTTTTAAAGTAAATTAGATTTTTTTTTCTTACTTTTTTAATTGAAAAAAAAAACACTCGTGTCAAATGAAAATAGAAAAATGAAAAAGAAAAATGATCGATTCTTTTATTTTTAATTTAAAAATTTTTCTTTTTATTCCTTTTTTTTAAAAATAAAAATTAAAAGAAAATAAATTAAAAATAAAAAGAATAAATTAAAAGAAAAATTAAATTTCTTTTTGCTATTTTGAAATAAACAATTTAAAAATAAAGTAGTTAAAAATAAAGTAGAAATTAAAATGAAATTAAGATTAAAAAAGATAAATTAATTAAAAGTAAATTTCAGTTATTAATTAAATTAAAAATAGATCTTATTTATTAATTAAAAAAAAAATTTTAATTTTGATTTTGATTTTAATTATTAAATTTGTTAATTAATAAATCAAATAAATTTGGATTTGTTTCATTTAATTGAAAATAATCAATTCCAATTTGAATTTCATCAATAATTTCTTGTGTAATTTGAATTTCATTTTTAATTTGATTTGAATAAATCCAATATTCAAATATTTGAAATGATTTATTACTTAATTCACTATAATCTGTAACTTTATTAGAAGTATCATTTGTTACAGATAAAAACATTCCTCGATATAATTCACTTCTCATTATTAATATTAATTTAGGAAATTTATATTGTTTTTCTTTTCTTTCAATAATAAAATCTTTTTCATTTTCATTTTCATTTAAATAAATTCTTTTCATTGTTTCTTCAATTTTTTCATTTGAATTTATAATTTCTTTAATTTCAGAATATAATTTTGGATTTATTATTCTGTTTGAATAAATCATTTCAAATATTTGATTTGATTCTTTAATTGATTTTTTTGAAATAATTTCTTGAAGTTTTTCAATTTGATTTTCATCTTGATTTAATCTATATTTCAATATTAATTTATGAGCTTCAATTATTTCTTCATTTTCGGTTTTAAATGAAATATCACAAAATTCCTTTCTTTCAAATATTTTTATCAAATCTTCTTCAAGATTAGAAAAAGAAGGAGGAGAATAATAAAGAAATGATCTGTAATATCCACAAAGAACATGATAATTGGAAATATCTTCATTAAATCTTAATTTAGGAAGTTCAATTTGAATTGGAATTGATTGAATATAGGTATCTCCAGTTCCTAATTGACCAAAATAATTAATTCCAAATCCTATTAATTTTGAATTGTATGTTAAAATCAAAGTATGACCATTTCCAACAGAAAAATCAAAAATATAATCATTTTCAAATAAAGATGATTTGATTTCAGTAAATTCATTTGTATTTTTATTTTGGCCAAGTCCATTAGAATCATAATGACCACACGAATAAAGTTTTCTTTTTGGATTTTCATCTTCATTTTCAATCAACATTATTAAAAAAGAGTTTCCACATTGAATATCAATTATTTCTCCTTTTGGAATATTTTGGATTTTGGTTAATTTTTGGATTTCTAATTCTTTTCTTGATTCACCTAATCCAAGTTGACCAGAATAATTATAGCCACATCCAAATAATTCTTGATTTGAATTTAAAAGAAAAACAAAATGAGAACAATTTCCTGAAAATATTTTAGAAACATTTTTCATCATTAAAATTGGTTTTTCTGTTTCTTCAAGTGTTTCAGAATCAAAACCAAGTTGACCATATTGATTTGAGCCAATTCCATAAGCATTTTGATTTGAAGTTAATAAATAAATTGAATAAGCACCAGAAACAATATTTTGAATTATTCTATCATTTGTATCTTCAATTAATGATGAAATATTGATAAATTCTTTTGGATTATTTGTATTAATATCTTTTCCTTTGGCAAATACATTTCCTTTTATTGTTAAAATAGCTTCATTTTGAACACCAACAGTTACTTTTTGAATATTTTCTTCAATTTGGATTTTTTCAGGATTTTGATTTGAATCTTTTTCATTTAAATATTCTATTGCTTTTCCATTTTTAAAAAGGAAAATTGTTGAAAATTTGCCTGTTGAAATTTGTTTAATTTGTTTTTCATTTTCATTTTCATTTTCATTTTCAAATTTAAATTGAATTGGTTTTGTTATTTTATCTGGTTTATTTTTGATAAGAATTGGATATTTATTTCTTCCAAAAAATATAATTTCATTCATTTTTAAAAAGAAAAAAAATGAAAAAAATAAATTTTGATTTTAAATTTTAAATTTTAAATTGGGAAAATTCCATTTTCTTTTTTTGAAAATCTCTCAAATTCTTCATTTTTGGTTTTGAATTATTTTGTAAATGATTTGGTTTAAATTGATTTTTAAATTTAATTTTCTTTTTTTGATTAAAATTTGAATTCATTTCCAAATCATTTAAGGAAGAAAACCTTTTCCAAAAATTATTTGATTCCAATTCTTTCATTTTCAAAATCAACCAAATTAATTTTTCTTTTTCATTATTTTTCATTTTTTGGAGTTTGACAATTTTTCTTTTTTTTCTACAACAACAACGATAAATTCTTTTGCGACAACAACAAAAAACACAACAAAGAATCAAACCAAAAGTAATTCCAATTAAAGACCAATTTAAAGATTGAAAAACACTTGGTTTTTGAGTATCCAAATTTGGTATTTGATTTCTACACCATTGGAAAACTCCATTAGAATCGAGACCATTAGTGAATCCCTTATCACAAATACAAGAGGTATTATCTTCTGTTAATTTTCCATGTGAACCACAATCAGCATAAGTATTATTTAAGAAATCAGAGATGTTCCCTGTATAAACATCCTCAGCTTCAAAATCAGACCAAGTTTCTACATATTGTGAGTTATTATTTGTATTCGAATCTAAACACACATTTGATATATAATTAAGGATCTCATTTCCACTGCATTCTTTAAAGGGTTCACATAAACCTGTTTGTGGATTGTAAAAATCCCTTTTATTTTCACTTGTGAAATATTTACTTGAGCAATTAACAGGAATACAACTTTGAGTTGTTTCATTGAATTCTTGATCTTCAGTGCAAGCTGGTTGGCAATATCTGATTGCTCCTCCAAGTGTTACTTCACGAGATGGACTTGTGCAAATTGGGTTATTTGAGTTCATCACAAATCCTTTTGAAAAAATATCATTTGGATCATTTGTTCCAAATCCGATTTCATGAACTGAATCCAATCTTCCATTTTGTAGGATTGCATATGTGCAATTTCCTTCTTGATCAATAGTTGAATTTGAGTTTAAATTAAATCTAAAATTGATCACTTCTTTTGAAGTTATGCTTTTTGATATTGATGATCCAATCTGGATTGCAGAACAATCAACTATAAATTCAGAACCTGTTTCATCTTCTGTTTTTTTCAGATTATTCAAACAACAGTTTCTTGGTTGAATTTCAATTGTTCCATTGTAAATTGCTTCATTTTCTACATCAATAAATAAAATTCCTGAAGTTTGATTTATAAATTGAATTCCACTATCAATTACTTTAATTTGAGGAATTTCTTTTGTAAAACTTAATCCTGTTGAGCCAATTTCCATTGTGATTTGAATGAAATCTGAGCTTATATTATCACAAATAAAGCTTTCTGAAAATGTTGATGATTTCAAAGGATCTAAACTTGATAAATTTTGATTAAAATAACACCCAATTTGAGAAGAAATGAAATTGTTTTGAAATTTGGATAATTGATTATGAATTGAGCCATTCATTACTGAAATGAGATCTTTAGGTGGACAAGTTTGTTTTTCAATATATTTTTCTTTACTGATTCCAATTTTATTGACAGAGTTGTTGAATTCATTTTTTGGAATCAAAAAAGGTTCATTATCTAAAGATAAATTTTCACTTTGAATTGCTAAAAAGAAATTTTCAAATTGGGAATAAATTGGATTCAAATTATCTGATTTAATTTGAGCTGAAATTGAATTATTTATATTTTTTTGTTCTCCTCCAATCTCCAAATTTAAATCCCATATTTTGTCTTGTTGATTAACATGAATTTTGGTTGTCCAAATTAGAAGAGGAGAAAAAATATCAAACAAATAAAAAATACTATCATTTTGGGATAAACTAAAACATTGTGACTCACAACAAAAACAATCATTTGGACAATTATCATTTGAAATATTGTTTGATATTTGGAAAGCATTTTGGAAATTTGTTTTAAAAGAAAGTGGAAAAAAAAGTTGAGATTTTTTTTCAATTTGAATTTTGATTGGATTTTCAATATTCCATTTTCTTCCTATTGAATCAATTAAAATATCTTCTGAATTCAATGTTAAATTATAATTCCAATTATTTGGTTCATTAAAAATTGATAAATTCATTTGCCATTTTGAATCACATCTTTATAAAAAACAAAATTAAATTAAATTTAAATTAAATTTAAATTAAATTAAATTAAATTAAATTTAAATTAAATTAAATTAAATTAAATTTAAATTAGATTAAATTAGATTAAATTAAATTAAGATTAAAATTGATCAATTTGATCTTTTTTTTTTGGAATAAATTTTGTTTTTTTTTTTACAAACATTGTTTCATCAGAACAAAGAATTATTTCATTTTTGGAAATAAATTCAGATTTTAATTTAATAATTAAAAAGAAGAAAAAGATTAATTTTTTGAACATTTTGAATAAAAATAAAAATAAAAATAAAAAATAAAAAATTTTGTTTTTTAAAGATTTAAAAAAAGTGGAATTTGAAAAAAAAAAAGAATTTGAATTTGATTTTGAATTTGAAAAAAAAAAAGAATTTGATTTTGATTTTGATTTTGAATTTGAATTTTGAATTTGAATTTGATTTTGATTTTGAATTTGATTTTGATTTTGATTTTGATTTTGAATTTTGAATTTGATTTTGATTTTGAATTTGAATTTGATTTTGATTTTGAATTTGAAAAAAAAAAAGAATTTGATTTTGATTTTGAATTTGAATTTGAATTTGATTTTGATTTTGAATTTGATTTTGATTTTGATTTTGATTTTGATTTTGATTTTGATTTTGATTTTGATTTTGAATTTGAATTTGATTTTTGATTTTGATTTTGAATTTGAATTTGAATTTGAATTTGATTTTGAATTTGATTTTGATTTTGATATTGAATTTGAATTTGATTTTTGATTTTGATTTTGATTTTGATTTTGATTTTGATTTTGATTTTGATTTTGATTTTGATTTTGATTTTGATTTTGATTTTGATTTTGAAAATTAATTTTTTTGATTTGTTTTGATAAATTTCTCAAAAAATTTCTTTAATTCTGTTAATAATTCAATGGCTTGTTTACTCTTTTCTTCTTTTGCTAATTGTAATGCTGTTTTTTTCTTATCAGTTAAACATTCCATATATTTTAATTTATTTAAAGCTACTTCTTCACTAATATTTGAACTCAAAATATCATAAAAAATTAAAAATTGGATTGAATCAATTTCATTGTTTGCAGCTGCATAATGAAGAGCTGTCCAATCTGATGGTCCTTTAATAGAATCAAGTGGAGAATTTGTTTGTGAATAATATTGTAATGAAGAAAGATGTCCAACAGATGATGCAATACAAACTGATGGATGTTTTGACCATCTTGAGAAATTTGCATATTTGATTTCATCATTTTTTTTCAAAAATGAATAAAGTCGTGCATCAAAAAATTTCTTTAAACGTTTTGAAAGTTCTTTTTCATCAATTTCTTGTTTTGTGAAAATTTCATCAATTTTTTTAAAACTTTCTTTATCCATTCTATATCTTCCAATTCCTAAACCTTCTCGTTCTTCTTCTTTCTCTTCTTCTTTCTCTTTCTCTTTCTCTTTTTTTTTTGTTTTTTCTTCTAATTGTTGTCGAGTTGTCTCAAATACTTTGTTTGTAACATATCCAATTCCAAATCTTCTTGGATTTGGTGTTCCAGAAAATTCATAATTAGCATATCGGTATTCTTCAACAATATCGCAAAACTTATTCAATAAATTATCCTCTTGATTATCCAAATCTTCAATCATTTCAACTCCATAATTCCATATTCTTCTTATATTCTCAGGCGAAATCTCATCAATTGAAACAGAATCAATTTCAGGATCAAAAGGAGTAAATCTGAAATATCGATCACCAATCATATTTGTACAAATCCTATTTGTCAGATTAGCAGTAACTTGATTCTCTTGATAAAGGAAATTTTTGCTTTGTGTTAAGAATCCAATAACTCCAAGATTAGCTCTCCAATTATAAACAGGAGTTAAATTATCAGTGGATGTATTGAGTGATAGTAAATAAGTATCATCCAGTGAATAATTACTGATATCTCTGCATGTTACCAATGCGGCTGCTGCTGGATTATTGATAATAAATCCTCCATCAACAAAAGTGATTCTTTTTCCATCATTTTTCTCCAAAGTAAGAGGCGGAAAAATTGGAGCTGCAGCTGAAGTTGCACCTGCGACATGTGCCATTTTAAAACTGGAATCATCAATCAAAGTTAATGAATAATCTTCGTTTAATCGAAATAATCCACTTTTATATGGATCTGAAATTGGATAATTTGCAAATACACATGCTCCATAATTTTCTGCTGATGTTGTTACCATAATCCCTCTGTTCTTAATTGTATCTGTGATTGTGCATCCTCCAAATATTTTATCTAATTCTCCATCAATTCCTTTTCTTGTATAAGCTGAATATAATAGAAAATCAGGTCCATTCATAATTGGATCTAAAATTGTTCTTGAATTTGATGACCATCTTTCAAATAGTTTGTATCTTTGCTCTCCAATATAGATATCTAATGCTTCTCTTGGTGAAAGACTAATAGGTCCTCTTGTTAATGCAAGTGATATTATCCCACCTGTTGATGTTCCAGCATAAAAATCAAAAATATCTTGAATTCTCAAATGAGTTCTTCTTTCAATTTCTGTTAAAAGAATACAAGGAACAATTCCTCTAATTCCTCCTCCATCTATAGAAAGTATAAATTTTTTTGAAGGATCCTTTGTTTGTTTTGTTTTTGGATTGATTTCTGGTTCTTCAATAAATTTGAATTTCTTTTCTTCTTCCTTTTCTTCTTCTTTCTTTTCTTCTTCTTTCTTTTCTGGAATTATATATTTCAATACATCTTGAATCATTCCTGCTCTTTCATCTTTTGGATCTAAAAATAATAATGAATTTAATAAATTCACAATTGACTCTTCATAATTTCCCAAATCAAATTGAATCAATGATTTCCAAATCCAACTATTTGCTTTCATTTCATTTTTTTCTTCTTCTTTTTGTTTGACTTTTTCTTCGTTTTCAATTTCTTCTTTAGCATTCTTAAGTGTTTCTTCAATTATTTTTTTAGTAAATACATCAATATCCTCATCTTTAAATAAATTATCTAATATCCTATAAGATTGTTGATATCTTTTGTCACCAAGTAATTGTTTAGCTTCAAGTAATAACAAATTTGGGTTTTTCATCATAAACGGTTGAGGATTTCCAGTAAGTGAATTTACTATTGGAGGAATTAATCGATCTAATGTTTGGCTTTCAAGAATCTTTTTTTTCTCTTTTTTATCTTTTCCCAATATATCAAGAACAATTAAATCAACCAATCTTTCATTATCTTTTGATTCTAATATTTCTTTTTCTTGTTTTTCACAATCTTTTCCAAAAAGATCTTCAAGATCTTTAAGTGTAATTTTAGCTTCTAATTTATCATCTTCATTTTTCTTCTTTTTTTCAATAATTTTAGGTTTCACAATATTGAAAAATGATTCTGAGTAAATTCACTAACATTTTTGAAATTTTGTAAAAACATTTTTATTGGCTAAATCTTTTTCTAAAAATGTTTTGGATTCTTCTTTTTGTTTTAATTTAACAATAAAATTTTTTGATTGTTTTGTAAATTTCAATTTTAATTTGTTTAATTCTTTGTTTTGCCATTCTCCAACTATTTTTCTTTCATTATTTTTAATTGTAAAATTTTGATTTTGATTTTGATTTTGATTTTCATTTGTTTGATTTTCTTTTTGATTTTCTTTTTGTTTATCAAAAATTTTTTGCATTAATGATTTAAATTGAAGATCTTCTTTAAGTTTTTCAGTTAATTTCAAAAAAGAATTGTTCTTAATTTCTTCTTTGTTATTATTATTATTTTCTTGTTTCATTTCCTTGTTTTTCTTTTTAATAAAATAGTATTAAATTTTTATTAAAATTTAAAAGTAAAAATGAAACAAATTTTTTTTTCATTTTTTTTTTTGCTTTTTTTTTTCATAATAAAATGATTCAGTTTTATTCTCTTTATTTTATTTTATTTTTTTTACTTTTTCTTTTATTAATAAAATCTTCACCAATTAATGAAGATGATTGGGAAATTGAATATACAGGATATGGTTCAAGTAAAATAATAATTTTTAATTTTAAATTTTAATTTTAATTTTTAATTTTAATTTTAATTTTTAAAAAGTTACTTTTTGATCAAGGAAAAGTAACTTTAATTCCCTCAAGCTTCAATATCATCAGGGAGAAACACATGCAGGATTAGTATTATCAAAACAAACATGGGCAGAATTTAAAAAGTAACTGTTATAGCTAAAACAAATTCTCAATTAAGAACACCAACTCCAAATTCATGGGAAGTTTTTGGTTATTTTTAATTATAAAGAATTGGAAATGAAAAGAAACAAATTATTTCATTTTAAAAACAAATGGAATTGAATTAGGAACTGCTTCAGAAACTGTTGCTCAAAATTTTTTGGAAACTGATTCAACTCCAACTATTAATTTAGGTCAAAATTATCAATATATTGTTGAAATGAAAAATGGTTTATTAAATATTTGGATTGATTCTAATTTAGTTATTCAAGATTATGATTTTATTCAATCTAATCCTGATAAAAATCTTTATACTTTTAAAGGAATGATTGGTTTATATACAGAAGATGCTTCAGTTACAATTTCTGATTTTAATATTGAAAGTTATGATACTTCTTCTTCTTTTATTTTTACTTTTTCTTTTTCATTTTTATTTTTATTATTTTATTATTTTAAAAATTAAAAACAAATTATTTTTCTTTCTTTTTTTTATTTCAATTTCATTATTAAAAGTAAAATTAAAATAAAAAGTAATTAAAAAAAAAATATAAATTGATTTTGGAAATTTTTAAATTAAAATTTCAATTTCAATTTTAAACTCCA